>JACEIK010000553.1:280579-290810 GCA_018107945.1 Datura stramonium | reverse complement strand
CTAGATAGGGCCTCCGTGACACACCGCCATCACTGAGGCCTTCCCTCCATGGCACGCCACCATCGCGGAGGGTTTCTTCCCCGGCTTCCCCCACTGTGGTTCGATGCAATGTTCGCCCGGTCTTCCCCCGGGCCTTTTCCTAGCATGTATTGACTTCTAAAACTCTTAACCAACATGCGAATAGGCCATCTATATGTCGAGAATTTACAGGGTGTAACAGTTTTACTTTTCCTCTATGCCTTGCGAGTAGTATTTCACTTATAATGAATGAAGTTAGATGTATGCTTATGACATAGGTCGACTTGGGGCCTCTCAGGGTTCCTTGTCTTATGTTACGATTTGGGTCTATGTTCGGGTCATGAAAAACTTTATATCAGAGCCATAGGTTTTGAAGTATCCTAGGGTTTCTGAAAGTCGCGTTAAGTAGAGTCTTTTTCATGGGTGTGAAATGCACAAAACTTATGACGAAGAGGTTACGAGACGTTTTGTTATACCTCAAGAATTCAAAAATTCGACTCGGAAGTGAATCAGGAGAACATTTGTAAAAATGTTGCAGTAGTTGCAGAATGGGTCACTTAATGACTCGTGAAGAGGCAAAACGAGTCATCAAGTGACTCGTGGGGAAGTCCTGGATAATGGAGGACTCGAGGTCCTCACGGGAGATGTAACTACTCGTGGTCAGACACCACGAGTCGTCAGGTCGATCGTAGAGTGTTCCTAGAAAAGGATAGTGAAGCTTATCCAGTGTACTTGATGGATGGCACCCAACGACTCATCGTCAGTCCTAACCGACCTGTTAGGTTGGCCGTTACCAAGCCAGTGGAAATTTTTTGAGAGATGAGGCAATGTACTTGACGGATGAACCAACGGATCATGATCCCTAGTAACGAGTCATCAGGTCGTCCATTAGGACCCCCTGAAAGTTATTTTCAGCGATTTCAGTAAGGACTTTTCCGTAATTCCTAAGTTCTAAGGGCCTATACTGCATCGTTTTGAGCTCGTAATAGAGGGTTTTAAGCTGAGAAAGGCTCATCTAGGCCATTTTCTTCATGCATGCAAGGGTGAAAGCTTGACGGGGAGAAAGTGAGGAGAAATTCAAGGTTTCAAGGGAAATCTTAGATGGGTAATTAGGAAGAGATAAGATTCTTAAATCCCAGGTATGTACGGCTATGAGTGGGTGTTTTCTTCTACACCCATTCCCATTCCCTATTAATCTATGTTTAATTTATGATGATCATGTATGGGTTTTCATTCAAATTGCATAATTCTTACATTTCTATTCATGGGTATGATTAATTGAGTTGATATTGATGATTTATCGAGCTTGGGCGGATTCTCACATAATTTCTCTTACAAAAATTATTTTGTAAAAATTGAATCTAAAATGCCCATATATGGGGAGTTTCCTATATGATGTGATGACGATGGAGTAGATGATGAAAAGTATGTTTTTTACCTTACGCATGATTTTGATGATGTTGTAAAAGAAGATTAAATAGACCCATGTGTAGTGAAGCTTTGGGTAATGCCCAATGTTGATGAAATTGACGATCTTCAAGAATTGACTATATTATTTCGTGTTGGAGTGAAATCTCCCAAATTAAAATGTTTTCAAATGATTCGAATGGGTTCAAGCATGTTAAGGTTTTGGGCAAGGCCCTTATGTTAATGCTAATGAAGTGATAATTCTAAAGTAGCCTTACCACATGATTTTGGAATGAAGCCTCCTACTATTCTTGAGCTTGTGGTATGTGTCATAGTAAAGCTTCTCATATGCATGAATTCATAATTGAGATGTATGTTGGCATTAAGCTTCATTTCACATGATGTTGAGTTTAAGTATGATTCTATTCTAAGCTTTGTCGAGATGACATTGTTGAGCTTCATATTTATATGATGTCTAATGCATGCATGATTTCATAATGAGCTTTGTCAATAGACAATGTTGAGATTTGTTTCATACGATGTTGAGTTTATGATGACTTCATGTTGAGCTTTGTCACTAAACAATGTTGAGCTTCATATTTATACGATGTAGAACATTGCATGTTTTGGGATAAGTCTCTAGCACCGAGCGGGCTAAGGGTCGACTACCCTATGCCCCAGAACTACGCGCCAACGTACGATTGAATCTAGTATATTATTGGGACCTCCCTTGTGAGCTATCTCTAGCCCGGTTGGCCCTTTGAGCTTGATATCGATATCATGGTATCGTCTATCGCCCTGACAAGGTTATGGATGGCTCTACCCACTTGAGTGTAATAGTTGGATCCACGTCAGCTCTATCATGGTATGTCAGTTAAGTGACGAGTCTCCTATTGTCTATATCATTTAAATTTGCACATCCATTAATCATGATTATTATCTTATTCATGCATGTTGGGAAAGCAAGGTTTGACTCATTGTTCAGCTTTGACATAAATGTTATGATTTTGCTTTGAGTCATTCGAGTCAGTCATGATGTTCTAAAGCCATGCATGAGGAAGTTATGATAAAGTTCAATTTCATAAATAATGCATGTATTCTTCTACTCACTCTAAAGGTTTATTATATATATGCTTTATTGGGCTTAGTTGATTTTATTATTCAAGTAGTTCTACTTACCCTGCATACTCGGTACATTCCACGTACTGACCGCATACCTTCTATGCTGCATCATTTTATGATGCAGGATCAGGTTCTCAGGTTCAGCCTCGTTCGTAGCTGCCTGTCAGAGTTAGCATTCGCTTGCTTGGTGAGTCCTCATCCTCCGAGGACTAGGCTTTCAGTTATTTTGAGCGTACTTTCAGTTTCAGCATTTCCGAGCTAGTTGGGGGTGTTGTCCCATTAGCTCGTCCAGATTAGAGGCTATTCAGACTTAGACATGTATTCAGATCAGATGTTTATTCTGTTGTTATACTAAGTTAGAATTCCGCTGAGTTATATTTATGTTTCCTTACATTTGTTGAATGAGGTAGTGAATTCTTATTCCATGGGTTGACTTGGGGTATCTCGGGGTCCCTTGTCCCGTGTGTACGATCCGGGTCCCCTCTCGGGTCGTGACACGTTTAGGAAATGTTACCTTCTTTCATGATCTATTTCATGCGATGAAAAGTCCTTCAATCCTTCTAACTCATGCTATTCGCAATTACAGAATCATGGCTCCCAGAAGAATGAACGGCAGGAGAAACGGGAACGGTGAAGGCCACAAAGATGGCAATGATCATGGGCATCAACAGGTCCCACCTGCTCAGGAGCCCCAAGCACCGGAGCCAGTTTCCCACGCTGAGTTTCGGGCGGCGATCCAGACATTGGCGCTGGCCTTGACCGCTCAGTTCAACTAGCAAGCTGTTGCGCATATCCCCCAGAATGGAAATGCAGCCGCGGCCCGGATTAGAGACTTCTTGAGGATGAACCCTCTAGAGTTCCTTGGGTCCAAGGTGGATTAGGATCCATACGATTTCATCGAGGAGATTCTAAAGATCACCCAGGTTATGGGGGTGTCCAATGGAGATTGTGTAGATTGACCTCCTATCAACTAAAGGGGATGGTCCACATATGATTCAAACAGTAGAGATATGCTAGGGAAGTGGGTGCAGGCCCTATCGGTTGGGAAGCAAAAGGCGGCCGAGTTTGTTAACTTGAAGCAGGGTGACATATCCATTTTGGAGTACGCATTGGATTTCACCCAACTATCTAAATATGCACCAGAGTTGGTGGCTAACCAGAGAGCTCGGGTGAGCCGTTTTATACATGGAGTGGCGTACTATCTTGATAAGGACTGCAGGACTGACATGTTGCATCAAGAAATAGACTTTATCCTCATGGTGTTGCATGCTCAACATATGGAGTCGGTATATCGGAGGTAGAGAGAGGCCAAGAAGGCCAGGACGGACAGTTACGGAACTTCTCAGGCACTGGGCAGGCATCAGCCACCATACATGGTCTTATGACTTTGCAGAGACCTGTGTTTTTTGTAAACAGTCGTCCGGGCCTGGTAACTTCCACCCCCTTTGTGAGGAGGCACCTCTTCTCCCCAAGTTACGGGGCTATTTTGCTGAGTTCCTTAGACAGAGTTATCTCGCACCCCTAGGTATTCTCTACCTACCCACTTGTGTCGGTTTCGGGTACAGGTACCCTCTTGCTCAAAGTCGTTCGAGCTTTTCCTGGGAGTATGGAATGGGTTACTTTAGTGCTGTAGCGCCTGGTATTCGATCATTGGCTCGAGGAATTTTCTCTACCTCTTCTTACCCGTCAGATTAGGGGGTGGATAGCGTCAGAAGTCTCAACATAGGTCTATTACTCCAGCACCATCATCGGCCAGTATGCCATCTAGATTTCGTGGGGATAGGAGGAGCAGGGCTCCAGATTCTATAAACTAGGGCAGCATGCAGATAGAGCGCACTTTCTCAACTTCTGCGAAGTGCGGCAAGAATCATCCTAGGAGGTTCCTAGTCGGCTCAGAGGCTTTTTTCTGGTGTGGCAAACCCGAACAGAGACTCAGGGATTGCCCTTCAGCCAGATTAGGGGTCCGTAGAGCTTGTATGCAAGCAGCCAGTTCAGCCTCTCCAATAGCACGTCCCCCTCAGCAGGGTGCCTCGACTAGTTCTGTCAGTGGTCAGCACCAAAACAGGTTTTATGCTTTAGCACCCCGTTAGGAGCAGGAGGTCTCCTGGAATGTGGTCACAGGTATGTTGCATGTTTTTCATATTGATCTTTATTCTTTGCTAGATCCAAGTGCTACCTTGTCTTTTGTGACTCCTTACATTCTTAGTGGTTTGGAGTTAGTCTCGAGATTCTGTCGGAACCGTTTTCGATTTCTACTCTTGTCGGAGCTTTGGTTGTAGCTAGGCGGGTATATAGAGGATGCTCGGTCACTATATTGCATAATGTCACCTACGCTGACCTTGTAGAGTTATCCATAACTGACTTTGATATTATTCTTGGCATGGATTGGTTGTATGCGTGTTATGCTTCTGTAAATTGTAGAACCCGTACGGTGGAATTTCATTTTCTGGGCGAATCAGTTTTAGAGTGGAAGGGTAGTTTAGTTGTACCAACTGGTCAATTTATTTCATATCTTAAGGCCCGGAAGATAATTTCTAAAGGTGCATGTACCAGCTAGTAAGGGTTAAGAATATTGAGTCCGAGACCTCGACTATATAGTCAGTTCTGGTGGTGTGTGAGAATCCAAATGTCTTTCTCGGTGATTTTGCAGGTGTTCCTCCGGAGTGGGAGATTGATTTTGGTATTGACCTTCTACCCAATATGCAACCTATATCTATCCCTCCTTACAGGATGGCTCCAGCCGAGCTAAAAGAGTTAAAAGAGCAGTTGAAGGACCTATTAGATAAGGATTTTATCAGACCGAGCAAGTCTTCATGGGGTGCACCAGTGTTATTTGTCTTGAATAAGGATGGTTCTCATCGAATGTGCATTGTCTATCGGCAATTGAACAAGGTTACCGTTAAGAACAGGTATCCTTTACCCAAGATCGATGATCTGTTTGACCAGCTTCTGAGTGCCAAGTGTTTCTCAAAGATAGATCTCAGGTCCGGGTATCATCAACTCAGAGTTCAGGAGAGTGATATCCCGAAGACAGCCTTCAAGACGCGGTATGGCCATTATGAGTTTGTACTTATGTCTTTTGGACTAAAAAATGCTCCTGTAGCTTTTATGGACCAGATGAACAGGGTGTTCAAGCAATACCTAGACAAGTTCATGATTGTCTTCATTGATGAAATCCTTATATACTCTCGGAATGAGGAGGAGCATGCCGTTCATTTGAGAGTAGTGCTTCAGACCCTCAAGGATCGCTAGTTGTATGCCAAGATCAGCAAGTGTGAGATCTGGTTGAACTCGGTGGAATTTTTGGCCATGTGGTATCGAGTGAGGGCATAACAGTAGATTCTCAGAAAATTGAGGTGGTAAAGAATTGGCCTAGACCGGTAAATCCCTCGGATATTCAGAGTTTATTGGGTCTAGCAGGATACTATCAGAAGTTTGTTGAGGGTTTTTCATCAATTGTAGAATCATTGCCCAAGTTGACTCAGAAGAAGGTGAAATTCCAATTGCCGGAGGCTTGTGAGAAGAACTTCAAAGAGTTGAAGACTCGGGTCACTTCAGCACCAGTGTTGGCTCTACCCGAGGGTACAAATGGTTTTGTGGTGTATTGTGATGCTTCGAGAATCGGACTCAGGTGTGTATTGATGCAACGAGGGAAGGTAATAGCATATGCCTCTAGACAGTTAAAGATCTATCAGAAGAATTACCCAGCCCATGACCTAGAATTGGCCGCAATGGTGTTTGCCATGAAGATATGGAAACATTAGTTATATGGGGTCCATATGGATGTGTTTACAGACCACAAGAGCTTACAATATGTGTTCACATAGAAAGATCTCAATCTTCGGCAAAGAAGGTGGTTGGAGTTACTCAAGGATTACATATGAGTGTCCTTTACCATCCAGGAAGGGAGAATGTGGTAGAGGACGCACTTAGCCGGCTCTCTATGGAAAATGTGTCCTATATGGATGAAGGAAAGAAAGAGTTGATCAAAGATATACATCGTCTCGCAAGGTTGGGAGTTAGATTGGTCGATTCGACCGATGGTAGTGTTGTTGTTCAGAACGGATCAGAATCGTCCTTGGTGACTGACTTGAAAGCTGTAAAAGATGAGGATCCGGTTTTGGTAAAGCTTAAAGAAGTCATTCGAAGCCAGAAGGTGGAGGTCTTCTCCCAAGGGGGAGATGGTGTGCTTCAACACCAGGGTCGCCTATGTGTCCCAAATGTTGATGATTTGAGGAGCCGGATATTGCATGAGGCCCATGGATCTAGGTATTCTATCCATCCAGGTGCCACCAAGATGTATCGTGATTTACAAGAAATCTATTGGTGGAATGGCATGAAAAAGAATATTGTAGAATCCGTAGCCAGGTGTCCGAACTGTCAACAAGTAAAGCTTGAACATCAATGATCGGGGGGAGTACTTCAGGATATCAACATTCCTACTTAGAAGTGGGAAGATATTAATATGGATTTCATTACAGTCCAACCTCGTACTCGTCGACAATATGATTCTATTTGGGTGGTGGTAGACAGGTTGACCAAGGCTACACATTTCCTGCTGGTGAAAGCCACAGACTCAGCGGATGATTATTTCAAAGTGTATATCCGAGATTTGGTTCGATTACATGGAGTTCTCTTGTCTATTATTTCGGACCGAGGTACTCAGTTTACCTCCCAATTTTGGCAGTCTTATCAGAAGGGGCTTGGAACTCAAATTAAGCTCAGTACAGCCTTTCATCCGCAGGTGGATGTACAAGCGGAACGAACAATCTGGACTCTCGAGGATATGTTGAGAACATGTGTGATGGACTTCAAAGGTAGTTGGGATGATCACTTGCCCCTGATCGAGTTTGCTTACAATAAAAACTATCCCTCAAGCATCCAGATGGCACCATTCGAGGCTCTTTATGGATAGAGATGTAGATCTCCCATCGGATGGTTTGAGGTTTGTGAGGCAGCTTTGATAGGGCCAGATTCGATTCATGAGGCTATGGTGAAGGTTCATTTGATAAGGGAAAGGCTGAAAACTACTCAGAGTCATCAAAAGCCAAATGCTTATGTGAGGAGGCGAGAGTTGGAGTTAGAGGTGGACGATTGGCTATTTCTGAAGGTATCTCCCATGAAGGGAGTCATGCAATTTTGGAAGAAAGGAAAACTCAGTCCCCTCTATGTTGGTCCCTACTGGGTTATGATCAGAGTTGGTAAGGTAGCGTATGAGCTAGACTTACCCTTAGAGTTATCCTCCGTGCATCCTTTGTTTCATGTGTCGCTTTTGAAGAAATATTTGGGAGACCTAGCCCTAGTAGTTTCGGTGGACAACGTTGTGCAAAAGATAGCCTTAGCTATGAGGAAGATCTAGTTGAAATATTGGATTGTCAGGTTCGGAGGCTGAGGAACAAGGAAGTAGCTTCAGTAAAGGTGTTATGGAGAAATCAACATGTTGAGAGAGCTACCTGGGAAGCCGAAGTGGATATGATGGCTAAATACCCACACTTATTCTCTACCGGCTCAGTCCGACTTGAGGTATCAGTTTTACGATATGACTCTATTTAATTTTCATGTTCGGTTCATATGTCCAAGTTTCTTTTATGTGTATGGATGTGTATGTGAAGCATGAGATCAGTTCAGCTATGTGATATGAATCGAAGATAGTCATTCCGTTAATTTCGATTTAAATGATCAGTATTTGAATATGAAAATTGCATGTTCCTATTTTCGTCTTGTTTCCTACATTCGAGGACGAATGTTCCCAAGGGGGAGATATTGTTATACCCCGGGAGCTCAAAGATCGAACCCTAGAGTTGAAACGGGGAAAAATGGAAATTGATATTGCAGTCTTAGGATGAGTCATCCCACGACTCGTGACGACAGCCCACGATTCGTCAGATGACTCATGGGGAAGGCCTGAGCTTGAGAAGAAGTACTGGAAGAGGAAGACCCCACGGGAAAGGCCACGACTCATGGTCAAGACCCAGAGTCGTTGGGTCAGCTGTGGGGAACGAAAAATAGTCGAAAAGAAAAGATGAGATAGTGTACTCAACGAGTGGTGACCACGACACGTGGTCACCTCTAATTAGTCTTGAAGTGACCTATTACGAACCCAGGAGAGAAGGTTATACAGTGTACTTGAAGATCGACTTAACGGGTCATGCACGCTAGCAACAAGTGGCAGGTCGTCCGTTAGGACCACCTGACAATTAATTTTCTGTGAATTAGTAAGGGCATTTTCGTAAATTCTAAGATCCTAAAACCTATACTACATCGTTTAAGGCTCGTTTTTGTGGGTTTTAGGAGGGGGGAAACCTATTCTAAGTTATTTCCTTCCATGCATGTAAACTTGAGAGGTTGAGGAGGTGATCTAGAAAGAGTTTTCAAGGTTCTAATTCAAATCCTTCTTGGGCAATCAGAGAAGTGGTAGAATCAAGCCTTTTAAGGTATGTAGGGCTACGAATGGGTGTATCCGTTCACACCCATGCCCATTGTATAGTAATTAATGGAAGTCTACTAAAAATCTATTGGGGTTTAAATTCGATGTTTATGAAAATCTAATGATTTTCATATGGGTTGTTTTAAATTGTGATTTAAATTATATCTTGTGGATTTTGATCAGATTTTACAACTATTTTGATTAACAAATTATTGATTCCTATTCCTACTAAATTAAACCTAAATATGTAAGATCTATGATGAAATTAATTTATGATCTTCACTTAAATTGTTGATAATTACGAGCCCAACATGATTTATGATTTTAAATATGAACTTATCCATTTACCCATCATGATTTGATGATTTACAAGTATGTATGAAACTTATGATTAATGAATTATGTTTTAGGCCGACTCACGGGCGTTGTTTCATGGATAGTTCATGTATTTACGAGCACGCTTATGATTATCATGGTTTAACTAGCCTATGAACTAACGCATTGTTACACCCTGGAAAATTTTTGGTAATTATTTTATGTTTTTATTCTATGTTAAGGTAAGTACGGGTAGTATATTTTCCGTAGATGACAAGGGAAATGTGTATGAACGGAAAACCGAAGAGTATGTGAAGTTCATAAGTAAGGGTCAACTTTAAACAACCATATCTCCTAGTATATAACGAATTAGAAGCCCCACGACCTATCAAATTAAAGTTATTTAAGTATAGTTCTCATAACATCAAACGGATCGTCAATTGGAGTTCGGAATAAAAAGTTATAGATTTTTTATGGTAGCACTATCGGGCAGTGACATGGCCACCGCCCTAAAAACGTCCACCGCCCAAACACCTTTATATTTTAAGTTTTTGGTTTGGAAATCATTTTCAAATTTTCAAAGTTTGAGGTGCTTTCTTACCCTATGAAATCCTCTCTCTTTTCCAGTATAAAAGCCTTAGAGACCAAGAGGAAATCCCTCAAGAAAACACCATCAAAACTCAAGCAATAGTTGATGGAAGTGATGGCAACATTGCGGTGAAGTTGTTGCTGCCTTGTAGCTTCGTTTTGGCAGTGTTGTTGCTGCGTGTTTGGGAAAATTTTGAGATAATGTTATACTCCATCTTAGTAGTAATTGTTCATAAGAAATAGTAATTCACTTCCTGATCTCGGGCATAATTGCATGCCCAAGTGCTACTTTATAACTCAATTTAGTCTTGTTTATCTACTTATTTATATACATTCTCATGTGATTTTATGTAA
>JACEIK010000553.1:251478-265290 GCA_018107945.1 Datura stramonium | reverse complement strand
AATATATATATGTTCTAAAGTATGTTTGACCCAATAATTAGTTTTACTTATGATTATCAGATTTCAGCTTTGGGTCATTCGATTTAGTTTTGATGTTTTGTTATGTTCAGATCATGATTTAAGAAAATAGCATGCAAGACCCACTCTCAGATTCTTGTCTTGATTATGTTTTATATTATGCATGTTTTAATGATCCTTATTAGTTAAGCTATTTTACTTACCTTGCATACTCGGTACATTCCACGTACTGACCGCATACTCTATGTTTTATCGTTTTATGATACAGGCTCCGATCTTTAGACTCATCCCCGTCTCTAGTAGCTCCGAAGTTAGCATCCAGTCTCTTTAGTGAGTCCTCATTTGTCGAGGGCACCTTTCCTATTCAGTTATGTTTATGTATTTTAAGTTTCAGACTTATAGAGTTAGTTAGGGTCTTGTCCCATCAGTTCATCAGGCGTAGAGGCTTTTCAGACATATATTGTAACCAGATTCACATTTGTACTCTAATGTTTTGTTTTGTTTAGACTTCCTCTATGTTTATTATGTTAAACCTTTCCTTTTATTTATTGAGTTAAATGTATGTCATGCCATGGGTCGACTTGGAGTCTCTCGGGGCTCCTTATCCCGAGTCTCGATTCGGGCCTATGTTCGGGTTGTGATAAACTTGGTATCAGAGAAATAGGTTTGAAGTGTTCTAGGGTGTCTAAAAGTCGCGTTAAGTAGAGTCTTTTTCATGGGTGTAAAGTGCACCATACATATGACGAACAGGCTACGAGATGCTCAGGAAATTTTCCCTTTTTTCACAATATATGTCATGTAGTGAAATGTCTCTCTACCCTTTTAAATTGTTCTATTCACGATTGTAGAATCATGCCTCCCTGCAGAGTTAATGGTATAATAAATGGAAATGGAAATGGCCACGAGAATGGCAATGGGGACTGGCACCAATAGGCTCCACCAGCCCATGAGCACCATGTACCAAAGCCGGTTGCCCATGTTAAATTCAGAGAAGCCATTTAGATGCTAGCACAGGCCTTGACCACCTAGGCCAACCAGCAGGCGGTGGCGCATGTCCCTCATAACGGGAATGCGACGGCAGCAAGAGTTAGAGATTTCTTGAGGATGAACCCTCCAGAGTTTCTTGGGTCAAAGGTGGATGAGAATCCACATGAGTTTATCAATGAGGTTTTACAGATCACTCGGGTCATAGGGGTGAATGGAGAGGAGTGCGCTGACTTAGCCTCTTATCAGCTGAAAGGGGTTGCGCATATCTGCTTCAAGCAATGGAAAGATAGTAAGGCAGTGGGAGTAGGCCCTATCATTTGGGATGAGTTTCAAGTCGCTTTCCTAGATCATTTCTTCCCTTGTGAGATGAGGGAGCTAAAAGTGGCTGAGTTTGTGAAATTGAAGCAAGGCAAAATGACAGTGCAAAAATATGCCCTAGAGTTCACTCGTCTATCCAAGTACCGCCCAGAGTTAGTGGTTGACCAGAGGGCTCGAGTCAACAGGTTTGTTCATTGTGTGGCTGAATACTTGGACAAAGATTGTAGAACTTTCATGCTCCATCAGGATATGGATTTTCCTCGGATAGTATTGTACGCACAGCAGATGGAGGCAGTGCATCTAAGTGAGAGAGAGGCCAAGAGGGCCAGGACAGACATCTATAGGTTCTCTCAGCCGAGACCAGGTGGTGGGCACCGACAGCAGTCTCAGTAGCGATCTTCAACCCCAGCATCTTCTGCTATGAGTGTGCCATCCAGTCCTAGGCATGACCAGCGGGGAAGAGCATTAGGCTCTGGGGTTCAGAGAATGTAATACCCGGGAAGCCCTAAGATCAGACCCGGGAGTTGAAATAGAGAAAATTGGAAATCTGGAACCAGGCCATAGAATTAGTCGTTCTGTGACCCGTGGGGTAGACCACGAGTCATGAGGTAACTCATGGTGAGGTTCAGGGTGCGAGTTGGAAATTTTAGGAGTTGAGGTCCCCACGGACGTGACCACGAGCCATGGTTAGATCCCACGACTCGTTGTGTCAGCCATGGGCAGAGATTTCTGGGAAGGTGAAAGAGGCCTGACAGTGTACCCTACGGAAAGTCCCCACAAGTCGTGGTCAGTTACCACGATTCGTGGGATGGACCGCGGTCAGCATGTTAGATAAAATTTGAATTCTAAGGCAGTGAAGGTGACGAGTGGTGACCATGAGTCATGGTCACCTAGGACGACTCATGAGGTCCACTGTGAAGAGCCCAGATGATCTATTGTAAAGTGTACTCAATGACCGATGCCATGACGCGTTACCTTGGATGACAACTCGTCCTGTCCCTCATTGGGACTAACAGTCAGTTATTTTATTCAACTTTAGTAAGAGCTTTTTCGTAATTCTAATGATCCTAAGGCCTAAACTACGACATTTTAATCTATTAATGATGAGTTTTAAGATGGGTAAGTTCATTTTTGGCCATTCTTACTCATGCATGAAAAGTTATAGAGTTAGAGAGGTGTTGAAACTCATTCTCCATCAAGTTTTCTTAAATTCTTCATTGGGTAATCAGAAAGTGATAAAATCTGATCTTCCCCATGTATGTAGGGTTATGAATGGGTGAATCCGTTCACACCCATGCCCAATCTCTCTCTAAATCATGGAAATTCCGATGTCGATTCTATGGGGTTTTAACGCAATGCATGAAATTCCTAATTCTCTACATGGGTATGATTCTAATGAGTTTTTACTATTGAATTATGAATAATGGGCAAGTTTTATGTTGTTGTTCAATAAAAGTATGTTTCGAGCTCTTTAAATTTAAATGCCCATTTATGAGAAGTTCATAAAAGTTAAGATTTATGATGAATGTTCATGTATGATGAGGTATTAATGATAAAGAGCATATTTTCAAGTTACCCATGTTTATAATTATGTTTTCAAGTGAATTGAATATTTTCAAGCATGATAAAGTATTGGGCAATGCCCACATATTCAAGTATGATTTATGATTTATGATATGGATTTCATGATGGATCAATTTATGATGTTGATCGATTTATAGGTCCTTGATTCATAGATAAACATTTATGTAAATGGGGATCAACGATGTTAATGTTTATTTGTCCATGAATCTCATGAATTATGTTTATGATTTACGTACAAGCCTAGTATGCATGTTTTTGGGAGCAGTTTTTAGCACTAAGTAGCTCAGCGTTCAAAGGATTACACCAGTGACTCGTAACTACGTGCCACCGTAGGTTTATGTTGATACATTACAATAGTAATGGATCCCCTCTTTTGTGATATCACATAATGCATGCCCTTTGCCTGGCAAGCCTGGGACGACTCTGACCACTTGAGTGAAATAGTTGGGCTAGCTGGCTCAAGTTACGTTTAATGAAGCTTTTCTCCTATTATTATGATTATGACTGATTTACGAATGTTTTGAAAACCTTGAGCCTTATTTTACATTATGATACTTCTGATATGATCATGTTGTCCTACTCTTATGAACTTTTATGTATTTTAAATGTCTATTTTACTTACCTTGCATACTCAGTACATTCCACGTACTGACCGCATACTCTATGTTGTATCGTTTCATGATACAGGCTTCGATCTTTAGACCCAACACCGTCATTAGCTCATTTCTAGAGTTCGAATCCAGTTCATTGGTGAGTCCTCATCCCCCAAGGACTAGTAGATATCAGTTATCCCTTTATGATTAGTTTTCTAGACTTGTCGGGTTAGTTGGGGGTGTTGTCCCATCAGCCCATCAAATAGGTTAGAGGCTTTCAGACTATGTGTAGTATTCAGTTTCCATGTATGAACTGTGTTTGTTTTCTATGTATTTCATGATTATTCTTCCGCTATGTTATCATGTTGAGTATTCCTCTTTATTGATTGAATTAGATGTATGTTCATGCCATGGGTCGACTTGGAGTCTCTCGGGGCTCCTTGTCCTGTGTCTTGATCCAGGCCTACGTTTAGATCGTGACAAACTTGGTATCAGAGCAATAGGTTTGAAGTGTCCTAGGATGTTTGAAAGTCGTGTTGAGTAGAGTCTTTCTTATGGTTGTGAAGTGGGCCACACTTATGACGAAGAGGCTACGAGACGTTTAGGAAATGTTTCCTTCTTTCACGATATATGTCATGCAATGAAATTCCTCCCTATCCTTCTAACTCGTGCTATTCGCGATTGCATAATCATGGCTCCTCGTAGAGTTAACTGTAGGAGGAATGGGATGGAAACGACCATGAGGATGGCAATGGGAACGGGCACCAAAAAGCCCCACCAGTCTAAGAGCACCATGCACCGAAGCCAGTTGCCAATGCTAATTTCGAGGCATCTATTCAGATGCTAGCGCAGGCCTTGGCCGCTCAGGTCAACCAGCAGGCAGTGGCCCATATTCCTTAAAATGGAAATGCGACAGCAGCCGAGTCAGAGATTTCTTGAGGATGAACTCGCTAGAGTTTCTTGGTTCCAACATGGACGAGGATCCATATGAGTTTATTGACGATATTGTGAAGATCACTAAGGGTGTGGTGAGTTGGCCTCATACTAGTTGAAAGGGGTCGCACACATCTAGTTTCAACAGTGGAAAGATAGTAGGGCCGTCGAAGCAGGCCCTGTCTCTGTGAGGAGTTCCATGTTGCTTTCCTAGATCGGTTCTTCCCTCGTAAGATGAGCGAGTTGAAGGCAACCGAGTTTGTGAATCTTAAGCAAGGGAAGATGATGGTAAAGGAGTATTCCCTTGAGTTCACTCGCTTATCAAAATATGCCCCAGAGTTAGTGGTTGATCAGAGGGCTGTGTATACCATCTAGTTAGGGTTAAGGATGTATAGTCCGAGACTTCAACTATCCAGTCAGTTCCAGTAGTATGTGAGTATCCAAAAGTTTTCCCAAATGATCTATTGGGAATCCCTCCCGAGTGGGAGATTGATTTTGGTATTGACCTTCTTCCTAACACACAACCTATATCTATTCCTCCCTACAGAATGGCTCCAGCTGATCTAAAAGAGTTGAAGGAGAAGTTGAAGGATCTTTTGGATAAAAGTTTCATTACACCGAGCAAGTCCCCATGGGGTGCACCAGTTCTCTTCATTTGCAAGAAAGATGGTTCTCTTCGTATATATATGATTATCGGTAATTGAATAAGGTCACCGTCAAGAATAGGTATCCTCTACCCAGGATTGGTGATTTGTTTTACCAGCTTTAGGGTGACAAGTGTTTTTTGAAGATAGATCTCAGATCGGGGTACCATCAGCTCAGAGTTCGGGAGAGCGACATCCCGAAGACAGCCTTCAGGATGCGGTATGGTCATTTTGAGTTTGTAGTTATGTCTTTTGGACTAACAGATGCTCCTGCAGCTTTTAACGAATTGATGAAAAAGGTGTTCAAGCCATAACTGGATATGTTTGTGATTGTGTTTATTGATTACATCCTAATATACTCTCGGAGCAAGGAGGAGCATGCCGCTCATTTATGAGTGGTGCTACAGACTCTCAAGGGTCGCCAATTATATGCCAAATTCAGCAAGTGCGAGTTTTGGTTCAACTCCATGGCATTTTTGTCCCATGTGGTATCAAGTGAGGGCATAAAGGTGGACTCTCAGAAAATAGAAGCGGTGAAGAATTAGCCTAGACCTGTGAATCGTTCAGATATCCGAAGATTTTTGGGCTTAGCTAGATACTATCAAAGGTTTGTTGAGTGTTTTTCATCCATTACAGCGCCACTGACCAAATTGACCCAAAAGAAAGTGAAATTTCAATGGTCGGAGGCTTGCGAGAGAAGCTTTAAAGAGTTGATGACTGAGCTTACTTCAGCACCGATGTTAACCCTACCCGAGGGTATCGATGGGTTCGTGGTGTATTTTTATACTTTGAGGATCGGACTTGGGTGTGCATTAATGCAGCACAGAAGAGTTATAGCTTACGCTTCTAGACAGCTGAAAGTGCATGAGAAGAATTATCCGACCCATGATCTTGAATTGGCCGCGATGGTATTCTCCTTGAAGATACAGAGGCATTATTTGTACATGGTCCATGTAGATGTATTTAGGGACCATAAGAGTTTACAATATGTATTTACCGAGAAGGATCTCAACCTTCGTCAAAGGAGGTGGTTGGAGCTACTCAAGGATAATGATATGAGTGTCATTTACCATCCAGGCAAGGCTAATATGGTAGCAGGAACACTTAGTAGACTCTCTTTGGAGAGTGTGTCCCATGTGGATGAGGTAAGAAAAGAGTTCGTGAAGGTCTTGCATCGACTTGCAAGGTTGGGAGTTCATTTGGTTGGTTCGACTATTGGCGGTTTCATAGTTCAGAATGGATCAGAATCATCCTTGGTGGCCGATATAAAAGCTAGACAAGATGAGGACCCTATTTTGGTAAAGTTAAAGGAGGTCATTCAGAATCATAAGGTAGAGGTCTTCTCCAAAGGGGGAGATGGTGTACTTCAATACCAGGGTCACTTATGTGTTTTGGATGTGGATGATTTTAGAAATCGGATGTTGAGATTTGAGAAATCGGATGTTGAACGAGGCTTATAGATCCAGGTATTCTATACATCCAGGTGCCACCAAGATGTACCCTGACCTACGGGAAGTCTATTGGTGGAATGGCATGAAGAAAGACATCGCAGAATTTGTGGCTAAGTGTCCAAACTGTCAGTAAGTGAAGGTTGAGCATCAAAGACTGAGAGGTGTGCTTCAGGATATCAGTATTCCCACATGGAAGTGGGAAGAAATAAATATGGACTTCATAACAGGTTTTCCTTGCACTCGCAGGCAATATTACTCCATTTGGGTTGTTATAGATAGGTTGACCAAAGGCTCTCATTTTCTACCAGTCAAAAACACTAATTTCACGGGGGATTATGCCAAAATATATATCAGAGAGCTAGTTCGATTGCATGGAGTGCCCTTGTCCATCATATCAGACAGGCGTACCCAATTTACCTCTCAATTTTGGAGGTCGTTTCAAAAAGGACTAGGTACTCAGGTTAAGCTCAGTAGAACATTTCACCCACAAATGGATGGTCAAGCGGAGCAGATATTTCAAACTCTCAAAGACATGTTGAAGGCATGTGTGATTGACTTCAAAGGGTGTTGGAATGATTATTTGCCTCTTATCGAGTTTGCATACAATAACAGCTACCATTCCAACATTCAGATAGCTCCGTTTGTGGCTCTCTAAGGGCGGAGATATAGATCTCCCATTGGTTGGTTTGAAGTTGATGAAGCTACAATGATAGGACCATATTCAGTCCATGAGGCTATGGAGAAGGTTTAGCTCATATGGGATAGGTTGAAAACAACTCAAAGTCGCTAAAATACCTATGTCGATGTGAGAAGGAGAGAGCTCGAGTTCAAAGTTGATGATAGGGTGTTTCTGAAGGTGTCTCCCATGAAGGGAGTTATGAGGTTCGGAAAGAAAGGAAAAATCAGCCCTCATTATGGTGGCCCTTACAAGATAGTGAAGCGGGTTGGCAAAGTAGCATATCAATTAGAGTTGCCTTCAAAATTAGCTTCCGTGCATATTGTTTCTATGTATCTCTCTTGAAGAAGTGTTTGGGTGATCCTGCTCTAGTTGTCCCAGTGGATAGTGTTGGTGTGAAAGACAGCCTTAGTTATGAAGAGGTTCTGGTGGAAATACTGGATCATCAGGTTTGAAGGCTAAGAAACAAGGAAGTAGCTTCAGTCAAAGTTTTATGGAGGAATCAGCATGTTGAGGGAGCTACGTGGGAAGACGAAGAAGACATGATGGCTAGATACCCACATTTATTCTCTACCAGCTCAAATCCCGCTTGAGGTATCAGTTTTGCCCCAGTACTCTATTTGGTTTTCATGTTTAGATCATGTGCTACAATTTGTTTTATGTCAAAGTATGTATGTATCATTTGTGAATTCAGTTCATCCATGTAGTTCAGTTTGGAGGTAGTCATTCCATCAGTTTTCAGCTTTAATGATTAGTATTTGAATATGATGATTGCATTTCTCTGCTTTTCTATATGTTTTCCTATATTCGAGGATGAATGTTCCCAAGGGGGAGGTATTGTTATAACCCAGAAGCCCTAAGATCAGACCTGGGACTTGAAATGGAGAAACTAGAAATTTGGCACCAAGTCATTGAACGAGTCGTTCTGTGACCCGTGGGGTAGACCACGTGTCATGAGGTGACTCATGGTGAGGTTCATGGTGCGAGTTTGAAATTTTGGGATTTGAGGTCCCCACAAACGTGACCACTAGTCGTGGTCAGATCCCATGACTTGTTGTGTCAGCCGTGGGAAAGGACTTTTGGGAAGGTGAAGGAGGCCTGACAGTGTACCCTACGGAAGGTCCCCATGAGTCGTGGTCAGTCACCACGATTCATTGGATGAGTCGTGGTCAGCATGTTGGATAAAATTTGAAATCTAAGGCAGTGAAGGTGATGAGTGGGGACCATGACTTGTGGTCACCTGTGATGACTCGTGAGGTCCCCTATGACGAGCCCTAGATGATCTATTGGATAGTGTACTCGATGACCGATATCACGACTCGTTACCTTGGACGACGACTCATCTTGTCCCTCGTTGGGACTGGCAGTCAATTATTTTCTACAACTTTAGTAATGGCTTTTCCATAATTCCTATGATCCTAAGGCCTAAACTACGTCATTTTAAGCTATGAATGATGAGTTTTAAGAGGAGTAAGTTCATTTTAGTCCATTCTTACTCATACATGCAAAGTTAGAGAGTTAGAGAGGTGTTCAAGCTCATTCTCTATTAAGATTTCTTAAATTCTTCATTGGGAAATCGAAGAGTGATAAAATCATATCTTCCCCAGGTATGTAGGGTTATGAATGGGTGAATTCGTTCACACCCATGCCCAATCTCTCTCTAAATCATGGAAATTCCTATGTCGATTCTGTGGGGTTTTAACCCAATGCATGAAATTTCTAATTCTCTACATGGGTATTAATTCGAATGAGTTTTTACTATTGAATTATGAATAATGGGCAAGTTTTATGTTGTGTTTCAATAAAAGTATGTTTCAAGCTTTTTAATTTTAAATGCCCATTTATGAGAAGTTCATGAAAGTTAAGATTTATGATGAATGTTCATGCATGAAAAGGTATTAGAGATGAAGAGCATGTTTTCAAGTTAACCATGTTTATAATCATGTTTTCAAGTGAATTGAGTATTTTAAAGCATGATAACGTATTGGGCAATGCCCACATGTTCAAGTATGATTTATAATTTATGATATGGATTTCATGATGAATCGATTTATGACGTTGGCCGATTTATGGGCCCTTAATTCATGGCTATACATGTATATAAATGGGGACCAATGATGTTAATGTTTATTTGGCCATGAATCTCATGAATGATGTTTATGATTTACGTACGAGACTAATATGCATGTTTTTGGGAGCATTTTCTAGCACTGAATAGCCATGCGTACAAAGGACTACGCCGGTGTCTCATAACTACGTGCCACCATAGGTTCATGTTGATCATTAGAATGTTAATAGATCCCTTCTTTCGCGATATCACATAATGCACGTCCCTTGCCTGGCAAGCCTGGGACGATTTTGCCCACTTGAGTGAGATAGTTGGGGCATCATGTAAGGATCTACCATGATGGTGTTGGTTATGATGAGTCCTCCCATTTTTCCTCATGATTTATGCATGGTTATGATCATATTGGATGGCTCAAGTTACATTTAGTGAAGCTTTTCTCCTATTATTATGATTATGACTGATTTACGAATGTTTTGAAAACCTTGAGCCTTATTTTACATTATGATACTTCTGATATGATCATGTTGTCCTACTCGTATGAACTTTTATGTATTTTAAATGTATGTTTTACTTACCTTGCATACTCGATACATTCCACATACTAAACGCATACTCTATGATGTATCGTTTCATGATACAGGCTCCAATATTAACACCCAGCACCATCATTAGCTCATTTTCGGAGTTAGCATCCAGTTCATTAGTGAGTCCTCATACCCCAAGGATCCTTTATATCAGTTATCCCTTTATGTTCAGTTTTCTAGACTTTTCGGGCTAGTTAGGGGTGTTGTCCTATCAACCCATCAGATATGCTAGAGGCTTTCAGACTATGTGTAGTATTCAGCTGCCATGTATGAAGTGCGTTCGTTTTCTATGTATGTCATGATTACGCTTATGCTATGTTATCATGTTGAGTATTCCACTATATTGATTAAGTTAGATGTGCGTTCTTGTTATGGGTCGACTTGGAGTCTCTCGAGGCCCTTGTCCCGTGTCTCGATCCGAGCCTATGTTCGGGTCGTAACAGAGCAGAAGGCCTACGGATTCTAGTATTCTAGTTTGCGAACGTTATGGCCGAAGACACACAAGTCAGTGTTTGGCGGGTATAGGTGCTTGCTTCAAGTGTGGGAAGCCCGGACATATGCTCAGAGATTGCTTAGCAGCTAGACAGGGCCATGATGGGGGTTGAGGCCCAACTTCTAGTTCAGCAGCTCCACCAGCATGCGTACCTCAGCAGGGGAAATCTACTAGCACAAGTGGCGGTCATTCCAAAATAGGTTCTATACCTTAACATCCCGCCAGGAGCAGGAGGTCTCCCCTGATGTAGTCACTAGTATGTTATGAGTCTTCCACCTTGAAGTTTATGCATTGTTAGATCCAGGGGCTACTTTGTGTTTTGTGCCACCCTACATTGCTAGTAGTTTCAGAGTCAGTCCCAAAATCCTATCAGAACCCTTCTCAGTCTCTACTTCAGTCGGTGATTCAGTTACAGCTACATGGGTGTATAGAGATTTCCCTGTCATAGTTCTTCAGAAAATCATCTCAGTAGATTTAGTAGAGTTAGCCATGACCAATTTTGGTATTATCCTCGGAATGGATTGTCTATTTTCATGTTATACTTCAGTTAATTGTAGAACCCGTGCGGTTGAGTTTTGATTTTCAAGTGAGCCAGTTGTGCCTGTAGGTCGTCTCATTTACTAGCTTAATCCATAAAAATGATCTCTAATGGTTGCGTGTACCATCTAGTTAGGGTTAAGGATGCTACGTCCGATCCCCTGACTATCCAGTCAGTTCTAGTAGTGTGTGAGTATGCAGAAGTCTTCTTAGATGATCTACCGAGAATCCCTCCCAAATGGGAGATTGATTTTGGTATTGACCTTCTTCCCGATACGCAACCTATATCTATTCCTCCTTGCAGAATGGCCCCTACCAAGTTAAAGTAGTTGAAGGACCTTTTAGACAAGGGATTCATTAGACCGAGCAAATCCCTATGGGGTGCACCAGTTCTCTTTGTCTAAAAGAAAGATGGTTCTCTTTGTATGTGTATTGATTATCGGTAGTTGAATAAGGTCACCACCAAGAACAGGTAACCACTCCCCAGAATTGATGATTTGTTTGACCAGCTTCAGGGTGCTAAGTTCTTTTCAAAGATAGACCTCAGATCCAAATACCATCAGCTTAGGGTTTGGGAGAGTGACATCCCGAAAATAGTTTTAGGACGTGGTATGGTCATCATGAGTTTGTATTTATGTCTTTTGGACTAACGTATGCTCCTGTAGATTTTATTGATGTGATGAAGAGGGTGTTCAAGATATACCTGGATATGTTCATTATCGTGTATCGATGAAATCCTGATATACTCTCAAAGCGAGGAGGAGCATGCCGCTCGTTTGAGGGTGGTGCTACAAACTCTAAAAGATCGCCAGTTGTATGCTAAATTCAGGAAATGCGAGTTTTGGTTGAACTCGGTGTTAGTTTTGGGTCATGTGGTGTCACGATGGTATAAAGGTGCACTCTCAGAAGATAGAAGCGGTGAAGAATTGGCCTAGACCGGTGAATCCTTCAGACATCAGGAGTTTCTTAGGTTTAGCTGGGTACTATCAGATATTGTTTTGAGGGTTTTTCATCTATTACAGCGCCATTGACCAAATTTACCTAAAAGAAAGTGAAGTTCCAATGGTCAGAGGCTTGCGAGAAGAGCTTCCAAGAGTTAAAGACTTGATTCACCTCAGCACCAGTGTTAACTCTACCTGAGGGTACCGATGAGTTTGTGGTTTATTGCGATGCTTCTACATTGTCCTTGGTTGTGTATTGATGCAGCATGGTAAATTTATAGCATACACTTCTAGGTAGCTGAAGGGTCATGAAAAGAATTACCCGACCGACAATTTTGAATTGGCGGCGGGGTCCATGTGCATGTGTTTACGGAGTACAAGAGCCTACAATATGTGTTTACCCAGAAGGATCTAAATCTATGCCAAAGGAGGTGGTTAGAGCTACTCAAGGATTATGACATGAGTGTGCTTTACAATCTGGGTAAGTCTAACATAGTAGTAGACGCTCTTAGTTGACTCTCTATGGAGATTGTTTCCCATGTAGATGGGGTAGAAAGGAGCTAGTGAAGGATGTGCATCGGCTTGTAGGGTGGGGAGTTCATTTGGTCTACTCAACCAATGGCGGTGTTATAGTTCAGAATTGGTCAGAATCATCCTTGGTGACTGATGTGAAATTTAGACAAGACGAGGATCCCATTTTGGTAAAGTTGAGGAAAGCGGTTCAGAACCATAAGGTAGAAGTCATCTCAAAAGGGGGATATGGTGTGCTTTGATACCAGGGTTGCTTGTGTGTTTCGGATGTTGATGATTTGAGAGATTGGATATTGCACGAGGCTCATGGTTACAAATACTCCATACATCCTGGTGCCACCAAGATGTACCGTGACCTACAGGAAGTCTATTGGTGGAATGGCATGAAGAAGGACAATGCAGAATTTGTTGCTAAGTGCCCAAGTTATCAGCAAGTGAAGGTTTAGCATTAGAGACCGAGGGGTGTACTTCAGGACATCAACATTCATACATGGAAGTGGGAGGAAATCAATATGGACTTCATCACAGGGTTGCCTTGCACTCGTCGACAGTATGACTCCATTTGGGTGGTCGTGGACAGGTTGACCAAAGCCGCTCATTTTCTATCAGTCAAAACTATTGATTCAGCGAAGGATTATGCCAAACTATACTTTTGAGAGCTAGTTCTATTGAATGGAGTGCCCTTGTCCATCATATCAGATAGAGGTACTCAGTTTACCTTCCAGTTTTAGAGATCGTTTCAAAAGGAACTTTGTACTCAGGTTAAACTTAGCATAGTATTTCACTCGCAAACCGATGATCAGGTGGAACATGTTGAGAGCATGTGTAATTGACTTCAAGGGTAGTTGGGATTACCATTTGCCTCTCATTGAGTTTGCATATAATAATATCTATCACTCCAGCATTCATATGGCTCCGTTTGAGGCTCTCTATAGTCGAAAGTGTAGATTGCTTATTGGTTGGTTTGAAGTCAGTGAAGCTGCGAAGATAGGACCAGACCCAGTCCATGAGGCCATAGAGAAGCTTCAGCTCATATGGGATAGGTTGAAAATAACTCAGAGTCACCAAAAGTCTTATACGGATGTGAGAAGGAGAGAACTCGAGTCCGAAGTTGATGGCTGGGTGTTTCTGAAGGTGTCCACCATGAAAGGAGTAATGAGATTCGAAAAGAAAGGGAAACTCTGTTACACCCCGTAAAGTTCTCAACACGTAGATGGCCTATTCGCATGTTGGTTAAGAGTTTTTGAATACCACACATGCTAGGAAAAGGCCCGGGGAAAGACCGGATAAGAAATCCGTCGAACCATCGCCGAAGGAGCCGGGGCAGAGCCCCTTCGCAATGGCAACGTGTCATGGAGGGAGGGCCTCCGTGTTGGCCCCGTGACACGTTGGCCCTGTCCAGGCTCAAGTATATAAAGCCTCCAACTTCGGTTTACTTCATTTAACTTTCATAA
>JACEIK010000553.1:216193-249320 GCA_018107945.1 Datura stramonium | reverse complement strand
CCCCAAGGCGGGGCGTGACAAACTCAATCCCCGTTATGTTGGCCCGTACCGGGTTGTGAAACGGGTTTGCAAGGTAGCATATGAATTTGAGTTGACCTCAGAATTAGCTTCTGTCTATCCAATTTTCCATGTATCGCTCCTAAAGAAGTATTTGGGTGATCCAGCTCTAGTTGTTCCAGTGGACAGTGTCAGTGTGAAAGACAGCCTTAGTTATAAGGACATTCCAGTGGAAATACTGGATCGTCAAATTTGAAAATCTAAGGAACAAATAAGTAGCTTCAATTAAAGTTTTATGGAGGAATCAGCATGTTGAGGAAGCTATGTGGGGAGCCGAAACAGATATGATGTCTAGATACCCACATCTATACCCTTCCGGCTCAGTTTCAGCTTGAGGTATCTGTTTTACCCTAAAACACTACTCAGTTTCATGTTCAGTTCATGTACCTCAGTTTCTTTCATGTAAAAGTACGTACGTATGATTCACGAATTCAATTCAGTTATGTCGTTCTAATTGGAGTTAGTCACTATGTCAGTTTTCAGTGTATATGATTATTATTTGTGTATGATGATTGCATTTCTATGCTTTTCTGTATGATTTTCAACATTTGAGGATGAATGTTCCCAAGGGGGAGATATTGTTATACCCCGAAAGCCCTAAGATCAAACCCGGGATTTGAAATAAAGAAAACAAAATTTTTTGCACCAGGTCACATAATGAGTCGTACTGTGACCCGTCAGGATGACCAAGAGTCGTTAAGTGACTTGTGCTGAGGATCTTTTACTTGTATGGAAATCTTCAAGATGGGGTGACCATAGGTTTGACCATGAGTTGTGGTCAGCCCCATGAGCCGTTAGGTCACCTGTGGTCAAGGGAAGTTGAAATATGAAGGAAGAGCGAGCAGTGTACCCAACGACTAGATACGACAAGTCGTGGTCAATGCCACGATTCGTTAGGTGAGTCCTGGTCAGTAGTTGGTTAAGGACTTAATTTTTGGGCAGCGGAGGTAACGAGAGTTGACCACGACAATGATGAACCATTAGGTCCCTCATGGGAACCCTGTGAGGAAATCTGGCAGTGTACGTAACAACTCCTGACCATGTGTCATGGTCCATGGCAATGACTCTTCTAGTCCCTTGTTGGTACTGGCAGTCTGTTTTTCTCTTCGAATTTATTAAGGGCTTTACTGTAATTCCAATGATCCTAAGGCCTAAACTACGCCGTTTTAAGCTATGAATAGTGAGTTTTAAGAGGGGTAAGTTCATTCTAAGCTATTTTTGTTCATGCATGCAAACTTAGAGAACTAGAGAGGTGATCAAGCTCAATTCCTTCCAAATTCTTCTCAATTTTTCTTTGGGCAATCAGAGAAGTTGTAGAATCAGATTCTCTCAGGCATGTATAGTTATGAATGGGTGAATTTGTTCACACCCATGCTCAATCCCTCTCCAATTTATGAAAATCTATGTGTTGATCCTATGGGGTTTTAACCCAATGCATGAATTTCCTAAGTTTCTACCATGGGTATGATCCAAACATATTTCTATTATTTAATTATGAATCATGGGCAAGTTTTACAATGTTTTCAATATAGTCATGTTTTCATGTTTTATAAATTGTGATTCCCATCCATGAAAGTTCATGAAAAGTGAGATCTATGATGTATGTTCAAGTATGATGAGATATTTATGATGAAAAGCATGTTTTTAAGTTACCCATGTATGTCATCATGTTTTCAAGTGAATCAAGTATTTTCAAGCATGTTTATATATTGGGCAAGCCCATATGTTCAAGTCTGATTTATGATTCCATGTCAATTAGCTTACCACATGGTTTTGGAGTCAAGACTCCCAATTATGTTTAGCTTGTGATATGGTTTGAGCCAAGGCTTATCATGTATGATTTCAAATTTTATATGTACATGATTATTTAGCTTCGTCACTAGACGATGGTCAGTGTTGTTGAAAAACGATGGAGAGCATATGCATGTTTTTGGGAGTAGTGTCTAGCACCGAGTAGGCTAAGGGTCAATCAACCCTATGCCTTAGAACTACGAGCCAACGTAGGTATGATGATATTATTTGGGACCTCCTTTGTGAGTTTTCCCTGTGCCCCAAGGGGCCTTAAGCTTGATATTGATATCATGGTAGTGTCCTTAGCCCTAGCAAGGCTTTGGACGGCTCTTCCCACTTGAGTGTGATAGTTCGGACCACGTAAGCTCTATCGTGGTAATGTCGGTTATAAGATGAGTCTCCCATTGTTCCTCATGATTTCAGTAATGCATGGTAATGGTTCATGATATATATATATATATATGTTCTAAAGCAGGGTTGACCCAATGTTCAGTTTTACTTATGATTCAGATTTCAGCTTTGGTTCATTCGATTTAGTTTAGATGTTCAATTATGTTCAGATCATGATTTTAGAAAATAGCCTGCAAGCCCCACTCTCAGATTCTTTTATTGATTATATTTTATATTATGCATGTTTTAATGATCTTTCTTACTTAAGTCATTTTACTTACCTTGCATACTCGGTACATTTCACGTACTTACTGTATACTGTATCGTTTTATGATACTGGCTCCGATCTTTAGACTTAGCCTCATCTCTAGCAGCTCCAGAGTTAGCATCCACTCTCTTTTGTGAGTCCTTATCTGTCGAGGGCTCCTTTCTATTCAGTTATGTTTACGTATTTTCAGTTTCAGACTTAGAGAGTTAGTTGGGGTCTTGGCCCATCAACTCCTCAGACGTAGAGGCTTTTCAGACATATATAGTAACCAGCTTTAGTTTTTCATTTGTTTTCTGATGTTATGTTATGTTTAGACTTCCTCTATGTTTATTATGATAAACCTTCCATTTTATTTATTGAGTTCGATGTATGTTCATGACATGGGTCGACTTGGATCTCTGGGGGCTCCTTGTCCCGTGTCTCGATCCAGGCTCATGTTTGGGTTGTGACAACAAATGTTTAGCTTTAGTGAGTAGAACCTCTATTATCCGTATATAAAAAATTTTGAGATTGATTGAGGGTGAAACACGTGCTTCATTTGAAAATTTATTTGATTTGAATTCTGAGTTGAGCACAGTTCACCCACCCTTCGGTTTTTCTTTTTAGTTCTTTTTCGAAGGGGGGCACTTTGAATCGAGATTAAAGTTTTTCTTTTGTCTGTAAATAGCTATTTCAGTCTTAGTTAAGGACTTTTCCTAAGGATGGATGGATGAAGATCTTCTTGAGGGAAATCAGTGACTAGGATTTGTTTGTCCTTAACTGACTGATTATGGGATGCTCTTGTTGAGTGTTATACATGTCTGTAAGATGCAAGTAGAGGTGAATTGTGAAGCATGTTGAGAAAATTGTATTACTTTGTTGAGATACCTAGGCTCTTGAGTATGACTCTATACGTTGTACGCTTAATTTGAATTCATGTGATTAGTTGTGTTGAGAGTCAGTAATGGGTTTGTCTTGAATTGAACATGTGCACTAAGTGTAAGGTTCATCGTATAGTCCATGCTATAATGTAGTATTTAGATCTTGCCTAGTGTTTTTGTAAAGCGAAATGAGAGATGTTGAATGTAGGAAATGATATAGGCATTTCGCTGAATAAGCTTATTTCCATCCTTTGCTTTACCTACCTTAAACTTAAATGCTAGTTAGCCTCATTGAGCCTTTCTCCTATTCTTTGTTAGCCACAATAAAAGCTAAATCCTTTTCTTTCAATAGACCTGAGCATGATCCAAACTTCCTAAGCGCTTAAGTAAAAAGTGCAAAAGAGTAAAAAAGAGTAAGAATATTAAAAAGAAGGGAGATTGTTGGGTGTGGAAGTTGAGAGAAGATTAGAGGTCCAATGTTCAAAATGCATAGGTGTTGGTAGGGTGTAAAAAAGAACAAAAGAATAAAAAAGTTTCTAATGCTTCTTAAGTAATCCCTACTAATGGCATAACTGTGCTTAAATAATTGGTAAAACAAAGAGGAAACTAATAGTTGAAAAGAACAAGGGATGAAGTAAAAGTTGAGGATGTGCTTAATGAGAGAAATTAATGTATCAAAAGAGATTAGGGAAGATAGTCACTATTATAGTCTAGAATAGTACTTACTTGTCCCTTAGCTTACATTACAAACTAGAAACTCCTATTTATTCTTACTTTTAGATGTTCCCGTATTAGTGGAGTAATACACTAAGGGAAAGCATATGGGATATTATGTGTTTCATATGAATTCTTTCTGAGAGTGAGCATAATTGCATTTATATACCCTTACATGTTAAAACTTGTAAATCTTGAGTGAAAACGGGTATATCTCTTGTTGTGAGGGCATATGTTTGAGGAAAGATAAAATTCATATTGGACTTCTTAATTGGTGAATGTGCATGAGTTTGATGTGGTTGTAGAGTCGATTCTTGAGACTAGGAGGTCTTAACATGATTATACTTTAATTGAATTGGGTTATATATAACATGCTCTAATTGAACTTGCCATCTACATCAGTCATTACAGCCTAACTAGAGTCATCTTGCTTCGATTAGTGATGTGTGAATCTTCTTTGTGCATGAGATGTAATGGAGTTTTTCGACGATGAATAAGTCTTTAAGTGTGGGGTAGTGATCTTGAGCATATTCACATGCCCGTGTGCTATTTTATATCTTATTTTTAGTCATGTTTTTCAATTTATTTAAGTATAATCTCATGTAATCTTTATTATAAGCATGCACGAACTAACATATATCATTAGCCCCTTTTGTATGTAAAATGTGCTAAAGATGGGGCAAGGAAAGAAAATGCACGATCAAGGAAGCAACAAGGATAAATTCCCAAAGTGATGGCATGAAATGCATGAAATAGGGGCTTCCTAGACAGGCAACGTGCCATTCCGTCACATTGGCGCACCAGGTAGCCTGTCACGCTATGCAGCTACACGCATCGCCTTGCCTCCCATTGTGCTTACGCATTGGCAACATGCCATACCAAGGCAAGTGCTGCACCAAGCTCCATGCCACTCCGGGTGTGGTTCGCGTCCCAGGCCATGCCATACCATGCGAGTGCTGTGTGGGAGGAAGATAGGCAGTAGTTGTGCATGACTGTAGCGTGCCACACCGTGCCAACTCTGCATCCCAGGCCGTTCTATGCCCGATGGCACTATGCCATGCCTTGCAAGCGCCCAAAATCCAATGTAGCTGAGTGGCATGGCAGTCTACCACAGGCAAAAAGTTGGCATATTTAAGTAGCACAATTAGTTTATTTTATTAGGATTTTACGTAATTATTTGTGAAAATGCGGACGAGCAAGGGAAAGAAAGAAGTAGGAACTTCTTCATCTTAGGGTTCTTCTCTTTCGTTCTTTTTATGCTCTTGTAATACATGAATTTAAACACTCTGTTAAATTTTTGAACTAGCATGAGTGGCTAAAATCCTTCTTCTAGAATTGAGACCACATGAAATGAACGTATTTGCATAAATTCTTGTTTGTTTCAAGTTTTTCATTGTTGTATGTCTTGTTTCCTTGACTTTATCATTTTAATGCATGATCATCATTGAAATGCATGTGTTAATCTTAAGAAAACTTAAATGAAAAAAACCTAGGATAGAACTACGAACGCAAGAAGTGAGTTGAAGCCTTTAGGGCCGATTCACGGTTAGGATAGAAATATACCTAATTCACCTCACTTGCTTATAAAATGGGAAGATAGATAGACACCTAATTTTGAATTGTCACATCACCATTCTTTGTTTTAGTTATGATGCCAAGTTAGGTTAAATGGTTACAGGTTCGAAAGTCCATAACCAAGGGCATTAATCCCTAAACCACTCCACATAGATAATTGCATATGAATTAGGTTGTTGTATTCCGTCTCAATGATGATGAGGCTAATTAAATTATGTTTAGAGACTCGACAGACCAGGAACATGGCTTTTATATGGTGAGACAACAAATGAAGTCACATATTTGAACCAATGTCAATTTAGCATTACATGATTTTTTGGCGTTAGCCCTAGATTCTTCTTATTGTTGTTTTTCGACTAAATTTGAGATCGTCATTAGATTTAGAAACAAACAAGCTTTAAATCTTGGAAAATTAGCACTTTTGATTTTTGAATTAATACTTGAACTTGTTAATTCACTATAATCTAGTCCCTTTGGGTTTGACATCTGACTCGCAAAGAGTCACTGTATTACTTGCATAACCGTGTGCGCCGGAGGCATAACCGCTATGTACTTTGAGCAAAGGCGAATTTTTTTTATTACAAAAAGGTCATCACAGTATATTTGGAAAAGTAGAACTGACCCATCAATGGAAACCAACATTATCAACACAACATTCCCATTTCAACATAAGCCCAACAAGGGCATTCATCAATATTTAAAGCAACACAAGCCCGGTGAGGGCATTCATTCAACTAAGCAAAAAAATTAACATAATGAAAATTACGAAGCCAAATACTAACAAGAGATAAGAAATAGCTAACAAGAGAGACATATCCCACCCCAAACTAAGAGTTTACATTGTCCCTAATGTAAAAATTAAAAATAAGGATGGATAAGAACTCCCTGATTCGGCTACTCTTCATCATCATCGGCGACTCCTCATTATCATAACCCTCTCCTCTCTGCTCAGCCACATCCTCCTCATCAAAGCCCACAAGTAGGTCATCATTTGGTCCTCGTGCTATTGAGTGGGCGACCTGGCCTCGTCAATGGAGCTCATATCGGGGTCAGCCATGGGTTCCCTATTTTGGAGCCCTCACACATTAGCTCAGAGAGAGGAGACTTCTCCTTCAACCACGTCCACATGGGCGCATATTTTTTTCATGATTTTGAAGATATCCTTCATCGCTTTCTTCACTGACCTTTGTATGAGAGCGGGCAATTCTTGAGTCAACCTTTGGAGTTGGTTTTCATGTGATCTATTCATCTCTGCTAGATTTTGGATTCCACTTGATCTTGATGAAGAAGGAGGAGGTAAAGGCCCATGGGGGGTGCCTCTCCAAAAGCATGCCCCGACATCTCAGGGTTTTGCTCATTGTTATCGGTAGTAGAGGGGCCTCATTGATATCATGTGTGGTGAAGCCCTTAGTGTGTCTCATGCTTGCATCTAGTTTCTCTTGCTTTTGGGAGCATCCGCGCCCCTTTTCTTGTCAATAGCAATGACACCATTAGTGGAGCTTGCAGTTTCATCGAGAAATAGTGGAACTCCCTCTTTGTGGCATAGTTAGCTAATAAGCACGGGGTAGGGCACGAAGAGCCTTTGGTGTCTAGTCTTTCGCTTCATTTAAGTAGCCACCACTTCACCATAATTTATGGGCACCCCTGACATGATGCAAGAAATGAGTATGGCTGCTTCAAGGTTCACCCGCTGATCATTCATAGATGGCATGATACAGCCACATAAAGATTCCAACCACAACTTAGCCTCAAACTTCAGGTCCTGCCTCACAATTTCGCCCCTATGATGGCCCATACTGTTTGATAGTTGGTAATAATGCTTTCCATCCAACCAAACTGGTCTTTTTTAGCTTCCACCCTCACTGCAAACTCGATCCTTGAGTCGATCTCATCCTCCCAAAATATGGCATTGATAGCATCAGGGGTTATGTCCACTTTTACACCCTAAACCATAACTGAAGGGAAGGGAAATCATCTATCTTCCCTTTTTGCTTTATTGCATCTTGATCGCTTGGTATGAAGAATAAAACACCAACACGAGATTTGGGTAGTTGTTCAGTAGAGGCTCTGTGAATATGTGCCACTACTGGTCATTAAATTGGGTGTTGATGTTGGGGAAGTCATTCCCCAGCCCAACCAAGTTGAAGCACTTTTTTGTGGTAATTCGCCTCTCCACACATGTGATGTAGTGCTTTTTCATGTCGGGTACACACAAGATAATAGAATCCCTAGTGTTGGTGGAGGCTAGGATTGCTTTGGCTTTGCCCTTCCCCTTTTTTTTTGATGTGGAAGGGGCCTTCCCTTTGTCTGTTTTCCTAGAAAATTCCATATTGCTACAAGATAATGTTAGTGCCACAAATATACCAAACCCTTTTTGTATTTTTCTTTAGGAGTAGTAAAAGAAAACAACTATGCTATCGTAAGAAATAAAAAAAAAGATTGGAGTCAACCAAGAGGAAAGATTGACATTAACAACTGGCAGCACTTGTGCTACACCTGCGTTTCTCATGGTGAGACCTGCGATTCGCAGGTGTGTCACAGCTATATGCAGAACACTACGCCAACAAGCCCTTCCCCTGCGCTGAACTTGCTTTTTGTAGGCCATGATCCGCGGCTTGCTGGAGTAGTGCAGGTGGGTAGTAATAGCCTAAAGTTTCAAACCCTTACCTATGCCACGTCCTGCATTTCATAGTTCCCCACCCAGGACTTGCAAATGCTTGGCAGTGGCTAGCATTGCTTTTCTTGCTCATGAATTTGCCTTTTTATACAAATATGATCATATCCAATCTAACTGGTACTCAGACTTTCCTAAAAGATTCATCAACTAATTAGACAAACCACAAACCATTGGGACCTCTCAACCCTTCCCTTAAGATGGGTGTTACCCCGTCTATCATCGAGAAACGTCGAGTGCCCAATCTACTCCAAAACAATCAACTCAACTTTAAAACTATCTCAACTCATCTACACATCACATTTGCAATTATATGTATCACAAAAGAAGAAAAAGATTATGATTTTCCCTTATGAAAGATGTCAACCTATATATCATCGGGAAAATTCGAGCATTTCAAGCACACGGGCTACTGAGACTTCACCCCCAACTAAAATTTTAATTTATAAAATATATGCATGAGATGGAGCATTATCAACAACAATTTCTACCTACATTTCACAATTAGAACTCCCCCACCATACCCACATCAGACAATGATATCAAATAATTAAAGAACACAATATGGGTAATGGGGGAACATTGGTTACTAACAAAAATCAATTCTATCATTTTATAATCACCAAGAATAAAGAAAAGTAAGAATAAGAAGCACACTTACTAAATTAGTAGAGAGAATAAGTGAAAGTGAGATTTTGAAATCTTTCCTCAACAATGGCCAATCCAAAAACTTGAACTTCTAGTGATTTGGTTGAGAGAGTAATGAGAGATGTGAAGATAATGGTGAAACATAATGGGTTTTATAGATATAAGGGAGTTGAGTGGATTGGTGGGTTTAAGAGGTGGAGTAAATGGGTTTAATTGGGAAGATAAAGTAGTTGGTAAAAGGTTTATGGGGAAGAGAAAAAGGTGAAGATAATGGATTTTTTGGGATGTGGAAGAAGTTTAAAAGGCATGGGTCATCCATGGTCTGGTTCAGTCAGTAGGCTAGTAAATATTAGATGACATTTCATACTTGTTCCTGCGTTGGACCTGCGGCCATAGGAGGCCACCTGCGAAATGCAGTTCCCAGCTCATATTATTGCATTTTTGCCTAGTTTTCTGCCTCTGACTTGCATTAGCCCTGCGGTCCGCGGATCCCCACCTGCATTTCGCAGGTGGCTCATAGATCACCTTTATTTCTTTTGTGTTTACTAGGTATTCTGGTCCGATCCTGCACCAAACTTGCGTCTCGAGGGTTGTCACCTTTGTTTCGCAGGTGAGGCATAGAAACCTTCATTTTCATCTAGCTTTTTGGTTCCTTTTTGTGCATGGACTGCGTTTTGTGCATGAGCACTTGCGTTTCGCAGGTCTGATGTAGCTTGACCTCTATTTTTTTCTTTCACTTGGTATTTCAACCAATCATCCTACAAAACCAAAAACAACACAAACATAAAAAACAACCGAAGTTAAAAGCACTTAGTTGCCTCCCAAGAAGTGTCTTATTTAATGTTGTGGCTCGACGGTGCCATCACCAAACATCAGTCAATCAGAGGGATTGTCCTCCTTATCAACTTCACCTTCACAAGCACTCCCTTTCTCCTCATCCTCATCAAGAACTACAATCACTTTACATTCATCAAGGGATGTCATTGGTTGACACACATTGAACGTGACATCTTCACTGCTAACTCTGAATTTTAATTCCCCTTGCTCCACATAAACAAACACTCTCCCCATAGCTAGCAATGTTCACCTAAAAATGATGAACACCAAAATATCCATGTCACAATCCAACACGACAAAGTTGGGTAGTAAAATACACTTTTCCACCCGAACCAAGACATTTGTAAGAACTCCAATGAGGTTCTTGATTGAACGATCCTCCATCAACAGCCTCATTTTTGTAGGCTTAGGACCTCCCAAACCTAAATTTTGGAAGATTATGAGAGGAATTAGGTTGATGCTAGCCCCGAGGTTACATAGTACCTTGTTGAACATGCACATTCCAATAGTACAAGGAATAGTGAATGCTCCTGGATCCTCTCTTTTTGGAGAAAGACTGTTAGCCATCACAGCAACACAATGATGTGACACCTCCATTGTGCCTGCATCCATAATCTTCTTTTTCTTCAGTAGTTCCATCATGAATTTAGCATATCTCTGCATCTAGAGAAACGCATCAACTAGTGGTATATTGATGGACAACTTGCTAAACATATGAATGAACTTTTGGAACTAGTTGTCCTCTTTCTTTTTCACCAATCGCTGAGGGTAAGGAGGTGGGATTCTAGGCTCTTAGCCTTTTTCATTAAGAGGCACCTCACCCTCTTTCTCAACATAAACATTCTCTTGAGGAATATCTACTCCTTCATCTTCTTTTTCTTCTTCAGTATCAATATAAATTGGTGCTCGTGGCACTGTATCACTCACTCCATTATTTGTTGTTGGATCAACAACTTGCTTGGCCTTAACACCCGCATCGGCCACATTTTTTTCACTCCTAGTGACAATAGCCATGCAGTCATTATCCTTCTTTGGAATCGGCATGGTATCACTTGAGATAGTTCCTTTCATTCGAGGGTTCATATGGGATGAGTGATCATTCACTTAAGATTCCAAATGCTTAATGAAAGCTGAATGAGAACTCACTGTTTGGGTGAGGATAGACACCTCCATTTTAAGCTCCTCACCCACTATATGTGGACTCAACCTTCTTCAAAACTCTTGCCAACATCTCCTCTATCTTTGAATTGCCAACTTTACTTACTCCAGGTTGCATTTGGTATGTCTCAACTTTGGGAGGGGAACATATGGATTTGAAATTCTATAGTATCACTCCCCTTCAAGATTTGGTTCTCGATTTCCACATCTCTCAATCCTATTGTTCCAACCATGATTTTCCTTGTTCCTCCAACCTTGATTCTCATCACGAGGAAGCCAAGGGCCTTGGTTTGCAACTTGATATCCCTGGCAAGAACCCCCCTCCCCCCATTTGGCCAGCCATATATTGATATTCTTCTTCATATCTTGGAGGTGAAGCCTCCCCTTCATAATGCATGTTCCCTTGGGTTCCCACTGCGTTCACACTATTGGCTCCAGCCCCAATCACATGCTTAGTGATTAGCTCAAGATGGATCATCATTTTTTCCAAGGTATCATCCCTTTCTTCATCACGTTTTCTCATCTCCGCAGTCATAAGGCTGGGAATGGCACCAGTTGAGGACACCTCGGTGTCCCTAGTGTGCCATGCTCTATTCGTCTTGGTCATACAATCTAGGAGAGCTTTGTCCAATCCATATGTTTAGTCCATCAAGGACCCACCAATGAGGTTGTTGTCCACTGACTTATTTATTGAGTCAGTGAATAATAGAAGCTTTTGAGTAGAACTACATCAGGAAACCCATGGTTGGGACATATTGCAACTTTCTTTTTGAAGCAGAGCCAAACCTCATGCAGGGGCTCTCCTAGGAGTTGCCTAAAATTGGCGATTTCATCCCTCAATTGAAGTATCCTCGAGGGAGGGAAGAATCTATCCATAAAATCCCCCGCCAGCTCCTTCTGAGAAGTGATCGAGCCTGGGGGCATCTCCTCTAGCCAAACATTAGTTTCTCTCATTAATGAGAATGGGAAGAGCCTTAGCGGAATTGACTCTTGGCTAATGTCGGTGATATTAAAGCGCTGGTTAGTTGCGGAGGTGTCTGTTGGTGTCTTCACTTAGTTGCCCTCCAAATAGCCCCTTTATTTGTAACAAATGTAGCATAGTTCTTGTCACATGAAAGACAGCATTCCCTACCATAGGTGGTAGGCAAATGGCACCCGCTACATCAGGCAACGTTTGCTCATCATGATCTTGGTCCATGTAGCCATCCATGGAATCCACTTGAGTGTCTTGGCTCATGAAATTCAACATAAACAAGCAGTGAAAACAACAACAAACGTAAATTCACATAAGATGCTTAACTAGTTTAAATCTAGAAACAAATCTAGACTATCAATGCCTATTCCCAAAAACGACAAAAAATTAATAACATCTTAATCCACTACCTCTCTTGGAGAGAGTATACATTGTCATTCTCAATATAATTTACCCAACTTTATGAGTCGGGGTTAAATCCACAAGGAATAGGGAGAGATTTATACTAAAGTTGTATATCAATCTAAACTAATTAGCATCATTGCATCAATACTCAACCTGTTTTACTTACTTTCGTACTAAATACATTTCAAGTACTGACCGCATACTCTATGCTATATAGTTTTATGATACAGGTTCAAACATTCACACTCAGTCTCTCCACTAGTTAGTCTCCAGAGCTTGAATCCAGTTCTCTAGTTGGTGAGTACTCATCCTTTGAGGACTTTCAGTTAGTTGAGTTATGTTATTTTATTTTCAGACTTCAAATGAGCTAGTTTGGGTGCTTTTGCTTCAGCTCGTCAATATGTTAGAGGCTTTTCAAATATAGACTTGTATTTTCATCTATAGATTTAGTGTTATGATGTTACCATTGGATAGACGTTTTGTTATTCAAACTTCTACTATTTCAAAATTGAGTTAGTAGCTTTGTTTATGATGATATTTAGTTATCATGTTTATGCCATAGTTGACTTAGAGCCATTTGTGGTTCTAGGTTCCATGTCCCGATCGGGGGTCTCAGCTCATGCCGTGACAAATACAAGTATAAATATTATGTAAAACTATTATGCAACTGAAAACTTTTTCTCAAGGATAAGTTTTTAAAATATTTTAGTTTAGTTGGGAGTTTCTCTTAACCTATAAATATCACATGAGCATATAATGTCCAACCTCTGACCTAGTTTATATAGTTGTTTTAAACCTTCCCGGGGTAAGGAACGTATCGAACTATGGATTCATACTAAGCCCTTACCAAGGGAAATCTGAGGAGTCACCTTATTTAACGACACGATCTTATCCTATGCTGCCGACATAGTTTTGGGGTTTGGGTTATCTAAACCCTTACCCATCTTGATGCTAAATAATCCTCCAAAAATAATTCTCATAAAGTAAAGCCTATCTAAGGAAACTGAAATGTCTGTTGTAAAGCTTTCTAGATCAAAATCAATGTATATGCTAATACTGGTGAGCCTGGTGCTCAACTGACTAAGATAACTGTCTGTGAGCCTTTATGCTTAAAATTTCTTTTATAAAACAACTTTTGTAAAATATGAAGCTACCATAGTTATGAAAATAATGTATATAGCTAATATCACAATGCATTCAGAAAAATACCACTTTTTACTAGAAAGAGGTTCATGGGATAGGGTGACATGAACCACCAACCAATAACAATAATATGTAGGTATATCAATAGGTTTTACAATAGAATAGCCATGAATAACCCAAATTATAGGGAATAAACCAAGTTCATAAACATTGGGTAAACCCTAGTTCTTTACTTTTTCTAAGACTGAGACTAAAGATAACGGTGTGAGGAAGAATAGGGTTCCTCAATATGAGTAGCCTTACATATCTCAATTGGGATCAAATACCCAAGAAAAAACTTATCTCTGAATAGGAGAAATAGAAAAAACGTTTATTGAATCTTGAGTTGGGGTTTATCTTGAAAACACTAAGATTGTGGTGCAAAACCTTGTTAGGATATCATTAATATAGATTAAGAATGCTTAGAATTGCTTAGGAATGCATGGAAGGAACATACCTTAGTGTTGGTGGTTGAGAAGAGGAGATAAAATTGACCTTGGGATGATGGGAGTGAAAAATCGAATGAAAAATTTGAGAAAAAGAAGTGTTAAAAAAGTCTCGTCGGCCATTCTGCGATCCATTTTGCGGTTTGCCCTTTGGTCCCTGAAGTAGATAGAATACTCCAAACTATGTTCCCAATTTTGCGGCCTGCAGAAACATTCTACTTTTGTACTTTGGTTATAGAATGGCCATAGAATTTTTCCAGTGAAATTTCTGCTCTGCTACCTTCTAGTAAAATTAGCATAACTTTTTTAGGAAGGTCCAAATGACAAACAGTTTGATCCATTGGAAACTGGACTCATATATATTTACTTTGATAGGAAACCCACCACATAACTCCTCATATTTTTATAGATATGCTCGTTTGATGTTGGACCTTGCACCAAATATTCCAAAAAACTTCATTTATAGGGATGCTTTAAACTCAACTTTATTCTCAAGTTACCTTAGAGCCTTAATTTACATCCAACACACTTCCCACACCCAAGAATTGACCATTACACCTAAGTACCACCATATTCACTAGTTTAGGGTCTAATTTACACGTCTAATGGTCCAATCAATAGACAAAGGTATGAGGTGTTATAATATCTCCCCCTTGAGATCATTCGTCGTCAAATGATGGTCATGGGCATGAATAGAATCTACCTTGGGAAATTTTCAAAAATTTTGGCTACGTTTCCTTTGTAAACAGGACTACCCCCAAATTCTCAAAATGTGTCAACTAACTAGAAACACTATCATAAGCCTCACAACGCATCAAAAAGTGCAAAGACATGAAGGAATACATAAGAAACATAAACCTAGTCCCTCTTTGGACTAGTAAAACATGGAAACTAGAATTTTCTCAAGACTTAGATTTCTTTTCATTCAACATCATAAACATCAGGCTTGCTAGGAATCACGAGCCTTATGACATAAGACATAAATTGATAGAATCATATAGTAAGATTTAGATCATTACCTTAGACATTTTCTTCTCGCTCGAGGAATAACTGAGCGTAGCTTTTTTTCATATCATCTTCGGCTTCCCATGTAGCCTCTTCAACAAACTGATTTCTCCACATGACCTTTACTGATGCTACCTCTTTTTTTCTCAACTTATGCACCTGATGACCAAGAATATTGACTCGAACCTCTTCATACGACAAGATGTCCTTCACCCAAACACTTTCCATAGAAACAATGAATGAGGGGTCACCCACACACTTCTTAAGCATAGAGATTCGGAAAATTCGATGAACTGCTGGTAGTTCGGTAGGTAGCTCTAATTCATAACCTACTTTTCCAACTATCTTTAAAATATGATACGGACCAATATACCAAGGACTGAGCTTCCCTTTTTTTCTCAAATCTCATAACACCCTTCATGGGTGAAACTTTCTGATAAACCCAATCATTCACTTCAAACTCTAAATCTATGCACCTAATATTAGTATAGGACTTTTGGCGACTCTGTGCAGCCTTCAACCTCTCATAAATGGTCTTAACCTTCTTTATGGACCTATCAATTTTGCTTTACCAACTTCAAACCAACCAACAGGGGACCTACACTGTTACACCCCAAAATATTTTGATGATTATTTGATATTTTTATGCTATTGTAATGCAAGTATCAGTTGTATGTTGTCCATAGGTGAGGAGGGAAACATTTGCAAAGGGAATAACAAAGAGTATGCGAAGTTCGTAAGTAAGGGTAAACTTTAAATGATCATACCCCCTAATATATAATGAGTTATAAGTCCTACGAATATGTAAGGCAATGATTGTAAATAACTGAAATAAAGAANCTACGACCCACCAGATTAAAAGTATTTGAGTCTAATATTTAAATAATCAAGCCGCTCATCAATAAGTGTTTGGAGTAAGAAGTTATAGCAATTTTATTGAGGCACTATCAAGAAGTGGTGTGGCCCTCTGACTTAGTGCCTCCACCTCCCCACCCCTTTTATATTAAGTGTTAAAGTATTATATTTCATTGCATCCTTAACCCTGAAGGAGCTTCTTCCTTAGAGAATGAATTCTCTCTATTTTCCATCAAATAAACTAAGGGAATGCAAGAACAAACTATCAATCAAAACACCACCAAATCACAAGCCAAGCTAAGAAATCATATTCAAGGTGTAGGTAATGTGTTAAAGAAGCTTTTCTTGCATTTTGGGCAGCACTTTTTCTGCGTTTTTGCACCAGAAATAAGCCACAAATATAATCCATCTTGGTAGGAATTGAATACAAGTAAAGGGTAAGTGTTCTACTTATTTAAGTTTCTAGAATTCACAAGCGAAATATAGTAGTTGAAGGTGAATATTGAGGTGTTAATTTTATGTGTTGTTATGTGAAGTTGATGAGTTGGTAATTTACCAACTCATTTGGCTTTAGGCATGAGCTATTGCCTTTTTTTCACACAATTTGGGAAGGTTTTATGCCTTTACACTTTTTTTGTGAAAGCATTTAACTTAGACAAAGAAAATGAAATAATTGAACTAAAAGTAATCTGCTGGAAGAAAAAGGGATAGGCATGTCGCAGGTGCCAAGTGGATGACACTAAAGGATTGGTGAACTAGACTTGCAAGCCACAGATTTGTATCTAAGGATCACAAATGCTAATGGAGACAACATGAAAGGGTCACTAGTTAAGCTTGAGAGAAGATCTGCGAGCCGCAGAAGGGCACACAAGAAAGGAAGGTGCCACGCAAGTGAGTCGCGTCACTGTTGAAGGGCAACCTCATCCAGAGATGCAAAAGCATAGCTTAGAAGCTTCCAAGGGCAATTTTGGGAGCTGTTCAAAAAGAATTTCAGATATTTTTATCTCAGTTGTACATTCAAATATGATTAGAGAGAATAGAACGGAGAATATAAATGAATTGGTAGAGAGAGTACATCATAGAGATAGATAGAGTACATTTTTTCTTTCTTCTTTACTAGGAGAACCACCATTATTGCATACCTTGAGCTGGAATTGAATTTATTTACTTACAATTATGAGTTTAGAGAAATTTTTTATGGGTAAAATTTTTCTCTTTGATTATGAGTAGCTAAATTTCTTTTTATGTTATGTGTTCTTGATGGGTGTCTAGATTTGAGTGGGTGTTGATTATTTTTTCTTTAAATTGATTAGCAAGCATGGATATATTATTTTTTCATGTTTTAATTCAATAATTGTTGGTTGCAGACATTGATTTAGCTTTCTAATCTTGCTTATACTTGGAAGAGGGAAGTAAGGTTGCATAAGGATTCAATAGCGAGGAAGTGGAGTGTTTGATATATGTGTTGGAGCTAGAGATAGTCAAAGCCCAAATTCATACTCCATTAAAGGATTAGAGATAGAAATAGTCTAACCCTTTCTCAACCTTATTGGTTTCTTTGTAAATATAGCTTTGGGGTTTGAGAAAACCCAAGTTATACACATTTTTTTGGTTTAAAAGCATAGGGTGTAGCCATAACCAAGCTATCCATGCTCTAATCAAGCTTAAGGATCTGAATCAACCCCTCTCTAGTTAACACCCCATCGAATGCACACCCCTAGTCTCTCTCATTGATTGCATGAATTTATTTTTGCCTTGTTTCGTTCTACATTTGAAATTGATACTTGATTACTCTTTTCCCCAATTTTTATTTCATATTTTTGAGGCATGACATTTTCTTGTGTGAATCGATTTACGATATTTGCATAATCCAACCCCAATCCTCATTAGATTCAACCCCGACTCTCGTTGGAAAATTATTTTTGTCAATGACCGTGTACACCTCCTTAATTAGAGTAGTGTTTTTGGACGTTATGAAAAAACAGCGCCATTGCCAGGGATTGGCTTGTGATTGCCAATTGTTGTTTTTAATTCACACTTGTGTTACATTGTGTTTTGTTTTTACTTGTATTGTTTGTCTTTTCTAATTTACTCAGGAGAAAAATGAACCATGCTAGTGATGCTGGTAGCGTGGATAGATTCATGGATGTGGAAGATGAGCTAGTAGCTCATGATGTAGCTGGTGCTATTCACCTACCTCCCATAGTAGGGAATGTTGTGTTCCATATGACAAGAACTATGTTACATCTTATCCAAATGAAGGGGTTGTTTTATGGCTTGGCTGGCAAGGATGTTAATCGGCATCTCTGAAATTTCATCGAGATTTGCCAACCATTCAACATTACCCACATCAGCCAAGAGTCAATTAGATTGAGGTTATTTCCCTTCTGTCTTACAGGGGATGCCACAACTTGGTTGGAGGATTTACCTCCCAGATCAATCATTTCATGTGACGAGTTGAATGAAGCATTCCTTGATCGATATTTCCCATTATCTAGGATACTTCAACTATGTGACTAAATCACAAACTTCTGGTAATTCCCGGGAGAACCAATCCATGAGGTGTGGCTAAGATTCAAGAAGAAAGTGGCCATTTTCCTGAATCATGGACTGCCTGATTAGGTCCTTCGTGAAAGTTCTTATCAATCCCTTGATTCTATTAATAAGTCAGTGGCGAATAATTTAGCTACTAGTTCAATCATGGACAAGATCTACGGACTTGCAAAGGCACTTTTAGGCCGAATGACAAATACCAATCCAAATGATAGCTTAAATACGGAGAAGAGATGAAGAAAGAGATGAAATGTTAGCTAAGATGATGACTCAAGTAAAATTGCTTGCAAAATATGTTACGGGGTCCGGAACAAAAAGTTTTAACACCATTGGGGCCCAAGGACCTAATTCATTTGAGGAGGATGTTTCCCAATCTAGTTATGATGAGGAATGCCAATACATTGTGAGCCAAATGGTTGATTCTCATCTCGGGTTCCAAGGTGCCAATCAAGGCCCTTGGCATTCTCGTGATGAGAATCATGGTTGGGGAGATCGTGAGGATCAAGGATGGAGAGAAAGGGGCAATCGATGGAGAAATTGTGAGCGTGAAAGAGAGGGGGATAGGTACAATCATCAACGTTCAAATCCATAGATCCCTCCTCCAGAGGTTGTTATAGTACCAATGCAACCAAGTGTTATTGACCCAACAAATTCAAAGATTGAGGACATGCTAGCTCGGGTGTTGAAAAAAGTGGAATCAACGGATAATGGAATAAAAGATTTGAAAGGGGAGGTATCCAACCTTACCCAAATAGTGAGCTCTCACTCAGTATCCATCAAATACCAAGAGACTCAAATGAACCAGTTATTTGTACAAATGAACCCTCAAATAAAGGGCACTCCCCCTAGTGGCACTATACCAACCCAAAGAATGATGGTCATTGCATGACAATCATTACTAGGAGTGGAAAGGTAGTTACAAATGTGGGTGATAAACCTAGTGTGGACGTTTTTTCAAGAAGAATGATGAAGAGTTGAATGATGGGGTACAGAATCCATATATTGTTGTTGATGATGCTAAGATAGTGGAGGAAGTAAAGGTTGATACTCCTCCTTAGGTGGTAAGTGATTATGCTGAAATGAGCAAGGAGGCCCATATTGTTAAAGCCCAGGTGCCTAAGGGTCCACCAACCTACCCTCAGCGGCTGATGAAAAAGAAATAAGAAAACCAGTTCAAAAAGTTCATTGATATGTTTAGCAAGCTTAATGTAAAAATAAAATGAATGGTTGAAAAACCCTTTGATCAAAAGAAAGAAAAAACGAATTGAGTGGTTCTATCTCCTATATAGAGAAGACTTGATGTAGGAATTGAAGGTGTTACAAGGGTGGCTCTTTGGAAAGATTAAGATGGTGAGAAAGGGAGAGATAAGGTGAAATTAACTCTTTATGAGTGAGCGAGATGTTTGAATTGTGTGACAAAGGCATTAGGGAGGTTCTAATCATTTGAACTAAATGTCATATTACCTTTACCCCTAGCCTACATTATGACCCAAAAATCCTTAGGGATTCCAAGTTTGGCGTCTCAACATTAGTGGTGAGTTACATGAAGGGAAAGTCTATGGTTCGATGTGTGTACACTTGAATGTCTTTGAGAGAGTGAATATTTTTGCATCATCTTATAATCCCTATTTTTATGAATTGAATGATTGTGAGTAGGATTCTTTCTTCTAGTGAGTGGCCTTAAATCCTTGTAGTGAATGTTAAAATTGTGATTTTAATTGAAAGGTATGAATGCAACCTGTTGTGCAGTGAAGTTCTAGGAAAATCTTGAATGTTTCTTGTCAATGGCTTTAGATCCTTATTGATATTGATTTGAATGAAAATGTCCCATGTTTGAATTAAAAGAATGATGATGATAGGGCAAAGTGCTTGCAGTGGTGCCAATTGAAGTTTGTGCATTTTTTGGAGTTTTTTTAAAATTTTTGAGTCGATATGTGATTTTTGGGGTTGTCTTGAGTCCTAATGGTCTTGTATGCATCTCTCATGATGTGATATTCTTAAGTCAGTTCTACTTGTGAGTGAATGTTTTGCTTGAGGACAAGTAATAGTTCATGTTTGGGGTTTTGATGAGTTGGTAATTTTCCAACTCATTTTGCTTTTAAGCATGATTTATTTCTTTGTTTTTCACACAATTTGAGAAGGTTTTATGCCTTTTCTCTTTTTTTTGTGCAGGCATTTAACTTAGACAAAGCAAATGGAAGCATTGAACTAAAAGCAATATATTGGAAGAAAAAGGAACAGCCGCACATGGGCACTTGCGAAATGCAAGTGCCAAGCAGATGACACTGGAATATTTGGTTAACCAGACCTATGAGTTGTGGATTTGTATTTGTGGAATGCAGATGCTAATACAGCAACATGCAAGGTCACTAGTTAAGCCTGAGAGAAGATATGCAAGCCGCAGAAGGTCACCTACATTACAAGTGAGCCGCGTCACTGCTGAAGGGAAATCTTATCTAGAAAAGCACATGCGTACCTTAGAAGCCTTCAAGGGCAATTTTGTGAGTTGTGCAAAAAGAATTTCAGAGATTTTTACTCCAATTGTACATTCACATATGATCAGAGAGAATAGAATAAAGAATATAATTAAATTGGTAGAGAGAGTATATCATAGAGATATAGAGATTACATTTTTGTGTTCTTCTTCATTGGAAAAACCACCATTATTGCATACCTTAAGCTGGAATTGAACGTATTTACTTAATATGATGAGTTTAGAGAAATTCTTTATGGGTGTAATTTCTCTCTCTTTAATTATGAGTAGCTAATTTCTTGCTAGGGGTGTGTACATGATGGTTTTCTAGACTTGAGTGGGTTTTGATTATTCGTTCATAAAATTGATTAGCAAGCATGCATCTATTCTTTTCATCAAATATTAATTCAATAATTGATGGTTGCAAATATTGATTTAGCTTTCTAATCTTGCTTTTGCTTGGAAAAGGGAAGTAAGGTTGGGTAAGGATTCAATAATGAGGAAGTGGAGTGTTTGATATATAGGTTGCAGCTAGAGATAGTCAAAATCCAAATTCATACTCCATCAAAGAATTATAGCTAGAAATAGTCTAACCCCTCCTCATCCTTATTGGTTTCTTTATGATTATGGCTTTGGGGTTTGAGAAAATCCAAGTTATACACATCTTTTTGGTTGAAAAACATAGGGTGTAGCCATAGCCAAGGCTATCCATGCTCTAATTAAGCTTAAGGCCCTTAATCATCCCCTATTAGTCAACACCCTATCGAATGCACACCCCTAGTACCTTTGATTTGTTGCATCAATTCATTTTTTCCTTGTTTTGCTCTACATTTGAAAGTGATACTTGATTATTCTTTTCCCCCAATCTGTACTTTATATTATTGAGGCATGATGTTTTCTTGTGTGAGTTAATTTACGATATTTGGATAATTCAACTCCAATCCTCATGGGAATCGATCTCGACACTCGTTGGGAAATTTGTTTTTGTTAACGATCATAGCCACTTCTTTAATTAGAGAAATGTTTTTGGATGTTATTAGAAGTTACTGCTCCTACTATGAGGTTTGTGCAACTGTATATGTACTAGAAATATACTCCACATTTATGGGAGTTGATCACAAGGGAATCAAGGTAATTTCCCTCTTCCATTTTCCATTAAAGTTTGTGGAAATAAATTTAAAGTAAAATGTTGAAATATTTCATTGTGTGTGGTGTTGTGGCTGACTATTGGTGTGATGTTTTTACTGGAAAATTTTGTTTGAAACAACCTTGTGTCATTGTTGTAAGATCAAGGATTCAAGGAGAAACACGTTGATAGTTGAAGGGAAGTAACGACTAAAGGAAATTTGACGAAACAAGGTATGTAAGGTGCCCATTGTCTCTTAATTTCCAAGCACAAATTCATGCCAATAATAGGTTCAGCATTCCCCTATATTCAATATTATGCTAGCAGCATGTTATGGTTCTATCCAGGTGTTAGATTTACTTGACATTAAGTTATAAATTATTAAAGAGTTGGAACATATGAATGCAAAGTGAAATATGAAAACTATACGCTTGTTGTCGCTTTGTTGATGCAGTTATAGATTGAGTCTAGAGACCCCTCAGGGTGGGTACGGTGATCTAGTCCTTTACATTATGTTATACATGTTATATAGTGTTATGACCCAAACATAGGCTCGGATCGAGATACAGGAAAAAAAACCCGAAAGGCTCCAAGTAGACCCATGGCATAAAGATGATATATAGAACTCAACATAAATAAGTGAAAGTCTAATATACATAATAGCGGAAGTCTGCATATATATCAAGATAATACCGAATCAAAAAATTACAAGATGATTTCTACATAATTTTTGAATAGCCTCTAACATAACTGATGAGCTGATGGGACATCATCTCCAACTAGCTCGCCATAAGTCTGTAACTGAAATAACATAACTATAGATAACTGAATGTCCTCGAAGGATGAGGACTCACCAATACTGGATGAGGGATGTGAACTCTGAGAATCGGCTAATGACGGGGATCAACCTAAATTCAGAGCCTGTATCATGAAACGATACAGCATAGTGTATGAATTCAGTACTTGGAATGTACTGAGTATGCAAGCAAGTAAAACGGACAGTTAGAATACATAAGAGTTCATAAGAGTAGAACAGCATGATCATAAACTCAACATCATAATGTAAACATAAGGGCTCAAGGTTTTCAAATCATTCGTAAACCAGTCACAATCATAATCATAATAGAAAACTTTCTATCATAACTTGAGATAAAGTAACATAACATAGCATAACCATGCATAAATCATGAGAAACAATGGCAGAACTCGTCATAACCGACACCATCATGATAGAGCTTACATGATTCCCCAACTCTCTCGCTCAAGTGGGAAAAATCATCCCGGGCTTTCCAGGCAAGGGACGTGCATAATGTGATATCAAGGGGATCCAATAACATTAACATTTATATACATAAACCTATGGTGGCACGTAGTTTTGAGACCACGGGGTTTACCTGAATGCTGGGTCTACTCTGTGCTAGACATTACTCCCAAAAACATGCACATGAGGCTCATATCATAATCGTAAATCTTTCATGAAGTTCATGACAAATCACATCATAACATACCTGATCATACTTGAAATACATAATTTTTCCATGAATAAGGGCCCATGAGTTGACCAAGAGTCATAAATTCATAAATCATGAAATTCATGCATACTCGTAAAACATGTATATACATGATATTCATAAATCCATGATGAATGGTTGAAGAGAACTCATAACATAAATCATAAATCATAAATCATAATTTAGACTTGATAAGATCAAAATCATAATAGGATCGTAACTTGACTCTTCATGAAGCATGCATACTTGGGCATAATTCAATTAAATTTGAAAACATATATTTATAATATAAAATAGTTATAAAATCCACCCGTATATTATAAAACATGATTTGATACATGAATGGAGTTGACCTATAGATAGGTCATAGAGGATTTCACAAGAATTGGGATAAACCATATAAGATCATGAAACTTAAATCTAGAATTAAGATTCATTGAATTGAGAAGTATTTTGAGCATGAGAATGAAAGAAACTCTCATTCACAGCCTCACATGCTAAGGTAAGTTGATTATACACTCTTCCTTGAGTGCCCAAAGGAAATTGAAGGAGAATTGATGGATTTTAGCCTTGATCACCCCTAGGAACCTTCTAGTCTTGCATGCATGGAGAGGAGTGATTTAGAATGAGCTAAACCCTCTTAAAATAATCCTAAATGAGCTTAACACAAAGTAGTTTAAACCTTAAAAACTTAGAATTACATAAAAGCCCTTAATAAATTCACTGGAAAATACAGTCTGCCAGTCCCAACGAGGGACTGGATGACTTGTGGCCTGAGGGATGACTCGTCGTCTGCCTTCTGATTTTTTGTGTTGGAATTCCACCTATACTGGTCACCAAGAGTGACACCACAACTCGTGGTGTACCTGACGATTCATGGTGACTAGTCGTTGGGGATACTGGCAACTTCTCAATACCCAGATCAAACTCGTGATCACGGCCCACTTGACGACTTGTGGTGATGACCATGACTCGTGATCTCACTCGTGGTCAACCTCAAACCCAAAATTCCAACTAAGTCCACCCTTCTGCCCATGAGTCACTTAACGAATTGTGGTGCACCTCACGGGTCACTGGATGACTCGTCCTATGACCCGATGCAGTAAATCCTATTTTTCTCTATTTCAACCCTCGAGTCAGATTTTAGGATTTTCGGGGTATTACAATATCTCCCCCTTGGGAACATTCATTCTCAAATGTGAATAAACATACTAAAAAGCTGAGAAATGCAAACATCATACCAAAGACTGAACATTTAGAGCTGAAAAACTGACAGAGTGACTAACTTCAGACTGAAATACATGACTGAACTGAATTCATGAATCATACATACATATGTTGACATGAAAGAAACTGGGGCACATGAATTGAACATGAAACTGAATAGAGTTCTAAGGAGGTAACTGATACCTTAAGCTGAAACTGAGACGGAAGGGAATAAATGCGGGTATTCAGCCATCATATCTGCTTTGACTTCCCACATAGCTCCCTCAACATGTTGGTTCTTCCACAACACCTTCACTAACTCTACTTCTTTATTTATTAGCTTTCGAACCTAATGATCAAGAATTTCCACCGGAACCTCCTCATAACTAATGTTATCCTTCACACCTAAACTCTCCACCGGAACAACCAAAGTTGGATCACCCAAGAACTTTCTTAAAAGTGATGCATGGAACACCGGATGCACTGAAGCCAATTCTGAAGGCAACTCCAACTCATAGGCCACATTGCAAACACGTTACACAATCTTGTACGGGCCAACATAGTGGGGGCTAAGTTTCTCTTTCTTTCTGAACCTCATCACTATCTTCATGGGAGACACCTTCAGAAACACCCAATCATCAATTTCAAACTCAAGCTCCCTCCTCCTCACATCCGCATAGGACTTTTGGCGACTCTGAGTTGTTTTTAACCTGTCCCTTATAAGATGACTTTGAACCATATACTGAATCTGGTCCTATCAATGAAGCTTCACTGACTTCGAACCAACTAATAGGCGATCTACATCTTCGCCCATAGAGGCCTCAAACGGAGCCATTTGTATACTGGAATGGTAGATGTTGTTATATGCAAATTCGATGAGCAGCAATGATCATCCCAACTACCCTTAAAATCAATCACACACACTATGAACATATCCTCAAGATTCTGAATGGTCCGCTCAGTCTGACCATCTATCTGTGGGTGAAGAACTGTGCTAATCTTGACCTGAGTACCAAATCCCTTCTGAAACGATCTCCAAAACTGGGAGGTAAATTGAGTATCTCTATATGATATGATGGAAAAGTGCACTGCATGCAACTGAATTAACTCCAAAATGTACAACTTAGCATAATCCTCCGCTGAATCGGTAGTTTTGACCAGTAGAAAATTAGCTGCCTTAGTCAATCTATCTACAACTACCCAAATAGAGTCATACTATCGGCAAGTGCGAGGAAACCTGTAATGAAGTCCATATTGATCTCCTCCCACTTCCAAGTAGGCGATGCTAATGTCTTGAAGCACACCTCCAGGTCTTTAGTGCTCAAACTTCACCTGTTGACAATTCGGACACTTAGCCGCAAACCCTACTATCTCCTTCTTCATGCCATTCCACCAATAGACTTCCTGTAGGTCACGGTACATCTTCGTGGAACCTGTATGTGTAGAATTTTTGAAACCATGAGCCTTGTACAATATCCACTCCTTCAAGTCACCGACACCAGGTACACACAAACGACCCTATTATTATAGCACACCATCTCCCCCTTGGGAGAAGACCTCCACCTTCTAATTTTGAATGGATTCCTTCAACTTTACCAAAATATGATCCTCATCTTGTCTAGCTTTGACCTCAATCACCAAGGAACATTCTGATCCATTCTGAATAATGGCACCACCATCCATCGAGTCAACAAGACGAACTCCTAGTTGTGCAAGCCGATGCACATCGTTCACCAACTTTTTCCTCTCCCCATCTACATGGGACACACTCTCCATAAAAATCCTACTAAGAGCGTCTGCCACCACATTTGTTTGCCCGGATGATAAACGAAACTCATAACATAATCTTTAAGAAGCTCCAACTACCTTCTCTGATGTAGATTTAGGTCCTTTTGGATAAACATGTACTGTAGGCTCTTGTGGTCCGTAAACACATCCACCTAGACACCATATAGATAATGTCTCCAAATCTTCAAGGCAAATACTACCGTCGCTAACTCAAGGTCGTAAGTCGGATAGTTCTTTTCATGGACTTTCAGCTGCCTAGAAGCATTGGCTATAACTTTACTATTCTACATTAATACACAACCAAGGCCAATCCTTGAAGCGTCAAAATATACCACAAACCCATCGGTACCCTCAGGTAGGGTCAACATAGGTGCTGAGGTGAGTCGAGTTTTCAACTCTTGGAAGCTCTTCTCACAGGCCTCCGACCATTGAAACTTCACCTTCTTCTGGGTTACCTTACTCAACGGTGCTACACTTTCTTCTGGGTTAACTTAGGTCATTTCACTCCTTGGGCTCAACCCCTGGGCCGAAAACACTCTCATGCGTCAAGTATCCATAAGCCACAAGGCACCTCGAGCTTGATCCCTAGCCGGAACAACTCTCGTGCATCGGGTATCCACAAGCCACAAGGCCTAAAACACAATACATTCACAATCACAACATTCACAATCAACAACAATAATAATACATGCTCAAACATCCTATAACTAGTTCTTGAACCTCACCAACCGATTATCACAACATAGTGATTTTCGTTCACGTCTAGTCGTCCACCAATGAGCCATTAATCGTGCTAAGGATCACCATCATAACCAGTCTATCCCAAAGATTTATAAGAATCCCACAAGACACTCTACTCATCACTAACAACAAGGGACACGTCCAAGACAATTCAAGTGTCACCACAACCGCCAACGTGCCATCGACATGGCCGACTCGACCACCGACTCTGATATAATAAAAAATCGTCACAACCATTGATCTTAACCACTATAAGCCCTCATTCACTTGTAAATATAATCACCTAATATTATTCACACAAACAGCCCATAACTTTCTACAAGAACCACACGCCTCACACACGGCCTCTCGACACGATCTTAATAATTCTCCATAACTATGATTCTCCGCACTCAATACCGAACCACCAACCAAACCAGAACCTTATACATACATTTATAACCATATAAACAGCAGCATAATATTTCAATAATAACATAACACAAGCCTTCATAAAACAGCCAATACACACATCAACACGAACAGCAACGGCTACAGAAGTCATGCCGACAAAGGGAGGGACAAGCCTAACATATCTTGGATTATTCGGTGAACCCGAGCTAGACAAACCTCCATCCTTATGAGCTTAAAGTTACTTCATAAGAGCATCCCAGGTTACTGCCATAACGCAGCCAAGATAATTAACGACACAAGAAAAATGAAGCTTACTTGAGAAGATTCATACGAATTCGACGGTAGAAACTCCAAGGCAACAATATAATGGTGTTAACACACCTATAACCAACCTTAACTACTAAAGAAAACCAAAGTAAGAAGTCTTACCAACATATACTCCACGAAAGAGCCACCAAAATCCCGGAAAAGACACCAAAACACAAGCTACACGAGATTCCCATCTTCTCGACATCAAAATCATGTTAAACCATGGATTCCTACCTTAATAACACTTAGAACACTTAAGAATGAGTTAGAGAGAGGTTTATCACGAAGAGAATTTCTAGAACTAGATTTTGATGAAGAACAACCAACCAAAGGTACTTGAATAGTCCTCCACCGCCTTAGACCCTTGTAACGTGTCTGCTTGTGTGGTATCGCGAAAATGCGAATATCTCTCTACTCAAAAGTCGGATTGACAAAAAGTTTAATGTTCTGGAAACTAAACTCATAGATATTTAATTTGGTAGGTATTACACCCCTAAGTCCTTATATATTGGGAGAACAACTTCGAGACATTTGACCTAAATTCCAGGAAATCTCAAGAAGGAAAATTTTTCGATAACTTTTGCCAAATTTCATTCTACAACTTGATTAACGTCCAATAATAAGTGCGATCATTGAGTGGCTCAAATAACTCATAAAATTTCCTTCTTAGCCTATTGTGTGCTCTTAGTCCTACCTAGAAATCATGATTTTATGGCTCAAATTATTTAGGGTGTGACATTTAACTTTCCAAGACCCTTATTTAAAGAATAGATAATTAAGTAATCTTGTGATTGTTGTTTTTAGATTTTGAATATGCTGAGGCATTAAGGAAAGGCAAGACTCCAGAAGAGTATCTTGATATTTGAGTCTTCCAATTGATGTAGGTTATGATTTATGAAAAGTCAAAATTTATTTAACTGCTTGTATGTGTTATGATTTGACAAACATGATTAATTGGTCTATGTACATTGATTGTGCTAGAATTATGGTGTTTTAGTTATTCTTAAGAATGAACTCTAAGATTTATAAATTGTGGTTTTTTTTTGTAATTTTGAGGTGCATTGTGGCAACCAATATGTGCCTTCTAAATTGTCATATGTGTTGACTGAACTGATAGCACATTGAATTGTTCTGATTAAAGTTGGTTAAAATGGATAATTTGTTCTTATTCTTAGATGAGTGGATCGCATCCGAGGGGAGCATCTAGACGAGCAAATTATTGGAAGCGGGTACTACGTCGGTACATTAAAAGAATTTCTAGAGTCTCCTATAGGTCATAATTGGAAGACAAACATAAGACCCCTCTAGAATATGTGTATAGTTATGTGATAGAGTCGTATGCAGACATGATACAAATGATATGATACTGATGAGCAGTCTATGTGAGACTAGGTTGGGTCTTAGATGAGGTACTAATGAGACAAGACGTTTTACCTGTGTGTTTCATTGTGCATATGACTTATCGCATTATTTTTGTCTTGCTTATTTTATAAGTCTTCTATTTCATGTAAATTGATTAGTGAATCTTTCCTACATATTTTGTTTGATTGATGATGTTAGACATTATATAGTGAATAAACTGTTAGATATGCATAGTTATTGGAAATTATGGAAAAGTTAAAGCTGTCAGCAAGGTTGAGCGAATGCCTAGAGCAGTACTGCTGCAACAGTAAAAGTCCCGTTGCAGTGAGATCGCGTACAGCTACAGCGAGGCCTAAATAGTGTGCAGGTCTGCCTTATGCCTACGAATTGGTATACATTAATTGTGATTTATATGATTATTGTCTTATAGTAGTGATGGGTTTTTTATTGAATCATGTTATATACATGTTATTATTTAAGTCTAGGCTATGATGCCTACCAGTACATAATGTTTGTACTAATACTACTACTGTACTTTTTTTACAGAGTGCAGATTGTGATTCGTGAAGCTTGGTTGGACCACGCCTCTAGCGTTGATTTGCCCTAGATCTAAGGATGAGTTGATCCATTCAAGGATGCCACTGATCCTCTTTATTTTAGATGGCTATTTCTTCCATACATTAGTTATGTTTTGTTGTTTTGGGAAGTCTTAGATGATTATGTTTAAAGTTCTGTACAATGGCTTTCAGTTCTTGGGGATTGTAATAAATAACTTCTACATAGAGTTGATTTATTATTCATTTATTGTGGATTTATGTTATTTCTTTTATAATGCTTTCTTCTGAATAAAATTAATGAATGAACTGCTCACCCATAGGAGGGTTAGTGTGATCCGGGAAGCTTGTCAGGACCACACCTCTAGCGTTGGTTTACCCTTGATCTAAGGGTGAGTTGATCCATTCCAGGATGCCACTGATCCTCTTTATTTTAGATGTCTATTCCCTTAAGGTAATTCCANCTAAGGGTGAGTTGATCCATTCCAGGATGCCACTGATCCTCTTTATTTTAGATGTCTATTCCCAGACATTAGTTATGTTTTGTTGTTTTGGGAAATCTTAAATGTTTATGTTTAAAGTCTTGTACAATGACTTTCTGTTCTTAGGGATTGTAATAGATAACTTCTGCATAGAGTTGATTTATTATTCATTTATTATGGATATCTGTTATTTCTTTTATAATGCTTTCTTTTGAATAAAATTAATGAATAAATAAATTGGTTAGTCAGGAATGATAGTTCGCCCACAAGAGGGTCAGTGTGGATGGGTGTCAATCACGGCCACTTAGGTCGTGACACTCTGAGCCCTCAAATTTTGACTATTATTAAAACTCCGATTGACTTTATTTCCCAGTCCTGGCACTCTAGCGGCTGACAGTGCAGGTCCAGAGGACCTCTTCCGAAACAAGGACCTATTAATGTTCCCGCTCTTCTGTTGATTGACCTCATGGCCTGCTAACTTTACCTTCTTACTCTAATATTCCTCTCTATCTTTCTACTTATCCTCCTCTAACTGTTGAGCGTACACCAATAGTCTAGATATATCCATATCATTGATCAATAGCGTACCCTTACACGCTTTCTTCACGTGCTTACCCAAACCATACACAAACTTACCTCATCCTAGCTCTCATGTCTAGAACCATCATTGGAGCATACCTAGATAGCCGGGTGAACTTGAGACCATATTCTTTCACACTCATGCTGTCTTGCCTATGGTTCACGAATTCTTTTACTTTGGCCTCTCTCAACTCCTAAGGAAATAAATAATTCAAGAACACATCCTCTAAATCACCCTAGACTGTTAGAGCTGCATTCTTACCATGACTCTTCTCCCACTGATCATACCACATATTTTCTAAATCCTTGAGCTGATAAAAAGAAAGTTCAACTCCCTCAGTTTCTATTACGTGCATTTCTCTCAAGATTTTTCACATCTCGTCAATGAAGTTCTAGGATCCTCATCATCCTTAGACCCATAAACACCAGCGAGTTAATTCTATGCAACCTTTTAATCCTTGACAATCCTAAAGAGTTGTGAGAGTTAGAGCTGGCTTATTTTGAGCCCTGATGGCTTGACTGTAGCAATTAACTGTGTGAGCATTTGAATAGCCCCAACAAACTCTACCTCTAAAGTACTAGGATGGGGAGGTTGAGTAATAGGTGCCTCTGGAACTCTCACATTGGTAGCATATGCATTTCGAGCTTAGACACTAGGATCCTAAACTATTCAGCGAGCCCTATTCCTAGTTTGTGGAGGAAGACAGGCTATATTGTTTCCAGCAGAAACCTCAACACTTGAGGTATTCCTCTAACTGGTGGTATATTTTAGAGGCATGATCTAAAATATGTGAATGCACCATTTAAGAGGAATTCTTTATAGAGTTTAATTTTATTGCACGAACTAGAGTATGAAAGAAGGGTGGTATTTCCTAATGTTCTATGTATCCTTATAAATGTGGCGCTCTACACACCTATAGGAAGGACTCTACTAGATGCGGCTTCATAGAAATTCTAGAAATCTTGAACCTAGAACTTTAATACTAAGTTTTTCATGTTCTGAGACTACACCCTAGGCGTAGCCAACACTCGAACCACTACTGGCCTGTTTGAACCCTTGGCTTGGCTTACTACGAAACTGAGCTAACTATGCGGAAGTTGAAACTTGTAATGCCCCGAAAGATCAAAATCAATATCTAGGACTTAATTCAGAAAATCTTGAAAACTATAGAAAAGTTGCAGAACAACCAACCTGACGAGTCGTTAAGTGACCCAACGACTCATCAGGTCAACCGTGAGAAGGATGCCTAGATGATGAGTTAGTGGTTCCCAACGGAAGGCCCCACGGGTCGTTTTCAGGCCGCACGACTCATTAAGTCATCTGTTGCCAAGTTGGAGTTTTAGAATTTGAGAAGTAGATAGTGTACTTGACGGAAGGTCACCACGAGTCGTTATCAGCAGTAATGACTCATCAGGTCCTTCTTTTCCAGTCCTTCCTTGCCTTCTTACCAGTGTACTTGATGGATGAAACAATGAGTCGTTCCCAGTCATGACGACTCGTCATGTGCCCATCAGGGATGAGTACAGTATTTCCAGTGAACTTGACGAAAGGATCCAACGGCTCGTTGGACCTGGTAACAAGTCGTTAGGTCACCCGTTAGGAACACCTGACAGTTTTTCCCAGTGAATTTCTGGGGACTATTTAGTAAATTCCTATTCTCCAAAGCATTAAACCTCATTGTTTTGGCTTTGGTTTTAGAAGTTTTAGTGGGGGTAATGGGTCTCTTTCCTTATTTCCCACTCAAGCACTCAGAAAAAGAGATCGTATGTTCTCTCAAGAATTCTCAGAGCAAGAACTAGGGAAGTTTTCTTCTCCTCAGTTTCTCAAGATTTTCGTGGGTTCTTCATCAGGTATGTGGGGTTTTCGCAAGGGAATTATTCTTCACTTGTGCCCCCAATATCCTCCTCTAATAACTCTATCCGTTTTAAGCTCTGAGTTTTTTGAGTATGAAAAAGGTTCATGGTTATTATCGTTGCTTTCACTTAGAACGATGTTCATGTATATTGTTGATATGATCCCCATAAATTCCTATCGAATTATCAGTGTTTATACATAAGGGAATCTAAGCCCTAACTTTGAGCTATGAATTTTTGTTTATTAAATTTCCTATAGTAAATGAAGAATGCTATGGGCTAAATTTTTCTAGAATTTCCTATATATATATATGTAGAGTAGATATTTCATTAATTAGAATGATGTAGCCCTGTTGAA
>JACEIK010000553.1:58100-74806 GCA_018107945.1 Datura stramonium | reverse complement strand
ATATTTATATTTATCTATATTAGATATGTACGAGGCGGTGTATGTCAAACATTGATGATTTCAGAGAAGAACGAACTAACATATATATCGCTCATACGAAAGTCTATATTATAAATCAATCTACTATAATTTGATTTCTATATTAGAATATAAATAATAGATTCATACAACTAATTATCTATGCAACTCATATTAACTATTTAGAGAGTTTAATGTCACGGACTTAGACTTAGTTAGATTTCAACTAAGCACATCATGTGTCATTTGACAACTCGCTCATGAATCTTTCACAATCTTGCAAGTTCAAGTAAGTCTTTTCAACACTAGATCGCTAAGAGAATGTTGGATAAAGAAGATAAGAGAAATTTACTAAGAGAAGCTTTTAGTAATGTAGAAAACTTAATTGATTTTTTTTTATGATTTTACAAATGAATGGCCTTCTATTTATACTACTCACTTAGGGGCTAATATACAAATAATAATTGTCATACAAGTCCCTACATATTTACAAACAAGTCCCTTTCTAGAATTCTCTACGTGTCTAGTATTATCCAAGGACTTGCTTAGCAATTTCATAACACTCTAAGGTCTTCCATGGGAATTCTCCATAGGTTTCTAAAATACTCCACCAAATGTAGAATTTTATGCTTATGTAAGCCTCCACATGGCAAAGATATATGTCAAATGGCTCCTACGTGGCATGATATATTCGCTTTTTCACCAATTGTTTAATTTATATGCTTCTATATTTTTGGGTTATGAGGTTTATTCTCTTTTCTCAGAGAAGAACGAACTAACATATATATCGCTCATACGAAAGTCTATATTATAAATCAATCTACTATAATTTCATTTTTATATTAAAACATAAATAATAGATTCATACAACTAATTATCTACACAACTCACATTAACTATTTAGAGAATTTAATGTCTCGGACTTAGACTTAGTTAGATTTCAACTAAGCACATCATGCGGCATTTGACAACTCGCTCATAAATCTTTCACAATCTTGCAAGCTCAAGTAAGCCTTTTCAATACAAGATCGCTAAGAGAATGCTGGATAAAGAATATAAGAGAAATTTACTAAGAGAAATTTTTAGTAATGTAGAAACTTAATTGATTTTTCTTGATGATTTTACAAATGAATGGCCTCCTATTTATACTACTCACTTAGGGGCTAATATACAAATAATAACTGTCATACAAGTCCCCACATATTTACAAACAAGTCCCTTTCTAGAATTCTCTACATGTCTAGTATTATCCAAGGACTTGCTTAGCAATTCCATAAGATTCTAAGGTCTTCCATGGGAATTCTCCATAGGTTTCTAAAATACTCCACCAAGTGTAGGATTTTATGCTTATGTAAATCTTCACATTGGAAAGATATATGTCAAATGACTCCTACGTGGCATGATGACGTGGAGAGTCCTCACATTAGTCTCCATAATTGTTTAACATAAAACACTTTAATTTGAGAGTCAAGAGTATGATGAGGCAAGAAATATAGTGTGCAACCTCAACATTTAGAGACTCAAGAATATGGTTTGTTTTACTTCGTCAATAAGGTTTTTCATCGGACAGGAGAATAGACCAAGCGTAAATGTTAATTTGAACAGAAATATACTATTAGAATAAATCAACTTACTTTCCGTGGTGAAATTAAAGATTTTCGAGAAAAAAAATGACATCAAAAGATAAATATTTCAATACAAAATAGTAATCGGCATTCAAAACCAAGTTATTGTCGTGGCTAATGATTTTTCAAAATTGAAAAGCAAATTGAATAGTGAAATATAGAATTTATAACAACATTGATGTTGGTTGATGAAATATCTCAATACTGTTAAAAAAATATACCAATGGATATTTTCAAAGATGTTGAAACACTCTTGCTCTATAATGAAATATTTTAACAAATTATACATCTAAATGATGAGATTACATAATTAGCCTTCTTCAATGCTAGCTGGAGTTCTTACGTGCTCGTGGTCAATTATTATCGCTTAGTCGTCTCTTTTTCAGTAGTTATTTGATATATTCACTTTTTCACCAATTGTTTAATTTATATGCTTCTATATTTTTGGGTTATGAGGTTTATTCTCTTTTCTTTACTTTGAATTTTTTCAAGGGAGACGTGCTATTCTGCTAAATTGAAAATGGGGATTATCAATTTGTTTGCCTTTTTCTTAGTTTAAACTTGCAAATATAGTCTGCCTACGATGAAATTTTTCTTCTTTTCTGGCTGCTTTTAATATCACTCTTTTTTTAGTGTTATAAAACATATGTTAACTTAGTATTTAGGCTGCAATTTCTGAGGCATTCGATTGAACATTGAACGTATTTTTGGAAGTCAAACCAAAAACAGAATTAAGCATATAGCTGCTCAAACCTTAGGCACAAATCAAACCAAATAAAGGAGTTACTTTCAAGATTACCTAGATAATAATGTAGGGTTGGGAGAATAGACGGGCTAGATAGTATTTGTAGATGCTTAAAAGAGCAACTCCTCATATGTATGCTTAGCACTTATTTCTGTAATGAGCTGGTGACAATCACGGAGCAATAACATACAAAGGCAAGTGAAAAGTTGCGCATGCTGAATGCAAGCATAAAATTGAGCCAAATACAATGTTTCCATTTGATACCTCAATGACTTTATTTATTTCCACTAATCTTGTTTAGATTACAGCCACAGTGGCCTGCAAATTCAAGAACGCCAGATTAAAAATGAGAGTCCAAAAGTTGTGACAACTCATAGCAATTAGGAAACAGAAAGTAAAACTATATCAGCATAAGTTATTTTAAGATGTATAAATTGCAAACTAAGTACTTACCTTAAGTTTCCTAGAAGCTTCTCCGTCCTTAATACTATCATTAATAATTTCATCAATACGTCACAACCATGTAATCAAATCCTGTCAAAAAAGCAATAGAGAAAAATTATCATGCTTAAACTCACAAAAAAGCAAAGAACTAAGTACGTAAATTTATAAGGTAAAAATATGTGTATTTAGGAGAGTGCATATATAAGAAAAGCTGTAAAATAATTACACTTTACGAGCAAAGAAGAATACCAGAGAAAATCTTACATTAATAGGATGCTAAATTATGCTAATAAATACACATACATTTTACCGAGGACATATTTAGATGGCATTTACTTTATTTTAAATGAGGAAATTCTCTTCTCATTAAATAGAGAGGACATATTTAAAGTGCAAGTTAGTAAAGAGGGTAACACCCTTGCACTCCAAAAAGTTTAAAAGTTTTAATATCAAGTTGATTAAACATGTTTATACTAAAAGAAACACACTTGTACTTCTAAACAAGTATCATATAGAGCAAAGCGATACTCATGTGATTACTTTTTAGACTTGCGACCCTATTCCAAAATAGAGAAGCCCTATTTTGCTTCTTGACAAGAAGTACTTCTGAACGCATTTTTCCATTAATTTTATTCCTGAAAACATAAAGACAAAACATGATTCTATTTTTTCTCTCAACAACAACAATAATATACCTAGTGATTTTTTTCCTCAACAAATTCTAAAAATATTACTAACATTTATTTTAAATACAACATCAAATTCAAATGGAAACATAAATTTGAGGCAGAGGGAGAAACTCAAATGTTATAAGGTCAAGAACTAACAAATGCATAATAATAATGCGCAACTTTTTTGTTACACACGATCATTCAGAATAAAAATTCAATAATTCATGAAAAGGAGAAGGAAGCCAGCTAACATCACAGTCTTCACTATTCAGTGTCATAGACGTAATATTCCCTTTGTCTATCGCAATTGAGTGGTTTTAGGAAGAATAAAAAATAAAGAGTATAATCAAATGCTAGTTTGTCTTAATTTTCACGTGAACTTGGCTATCAAGTTTAGGAAAGTCTTTAGGTATTTAGCGAAAGCACTTTGAAGGATCTCCTTCAACTGAGCGTGTGCACACAGACACATCCTGAATTGCGATCATGATATTAGATTGAAGTAATTAAATATGAATACTATGTCTCGGATTACATATTTCTCCTCTGATGTGAGAATGACGAAATCTAGCTAGACTACAACTTGGAGGAGGAATTTAGATGGAAAAAGATTTGTATTTTTAAGGAGCCAACCACGTTATTGTCTTCACAAAAAAAGTACGCCAAAAGAAAATATTTAGTTATTCTCACTTCACTTGCTCTGAACAAAATAATTGAAAATATATGCCAGGCAATTTGTACATATTAAGATAAAGCCAACTTATATTGGCAAGAAATTTAAGCCCTCGAATACAAGTAAAGCAAGTTTTCACCGTTTGAAAGGTGCAGTATATCTCATCCATCTCATCATATGTTAAGTCATAGAGCAACAATTATATTTCAATATACTGACAATTTGCATTTAGATAAAAATGAAAGCAATATCATGTGTATATTACAGAGACACTTTTATCATTACAAAAATAAAGAAGAGATAACAATCCATACTCAAACATCATGGAAGTTGGGATTTATCTCAAACTTGGGTGTGTTTCTCCTTGGCTGTTTTTCAAATCCTAACCCTGGCAAAATGCCAAAGTTGTCCATTTATATCCACAAGAGAGCCATGTCAGAAAACTAAAAGAAAGTAATTTCAAATCCACAATGAACTAAAACTAACTTTCATGATATTACTGTAATAACCCGTATGTCATTACGAAGGAAAATGAACCTAGAACACTCTAACGGGGCTAGACTGTGGATAGAAAAAGTGTTGTGGAGTGAAATAGTGAAATTTGGTTGATTTTGGGGAGCTACCGATTTGAGATACCTCTCAGCAGTAGAATTTCCACTGCAATAAGACCGTGGTGACAGTCGGAGTTCCGTCGTAACAGAGCAGGAAATTTATCGCCGGATCCGCCGTAGTGGCTTCCTAAACGTCATAGCGGATCCGATGCAGTGGACAATAAAAATCAGAAAGTGAATTTAAGTGGGATTTCTAGGGTTATGCCCAATAATTTCTAAAATAAGAAGGTTCAAGGGATGAAGGCGATTTTCTCTCCCAACTGCCCTTGAAGGCGATTTTCTCTCCCAAAGCAGTTGAAATTCCTTCTCAAGGTAAGTCTCTTGAACTCCTACCTCTATGATGGATTATGTAAACACTAGGATTCAAGGAGAACCTCTAATGGTGATTCACTATAAAAGAAACCCTAGGTTGATAGACTATGGCTGGATCTTGGGGAACTAATGGGGTGGTTTGATTATGAGTTTAAAGGGGGTAATGATCATTCCCCAAGGTTTAGTTGTTAAAGAATGTGGTTTATGCAGTGATTGAGACATAGAACTAGGTGAAATTGGGATTTTACTCTTAAAATTTCCTTGAAGAGAAAGTTTGAGTTTCTAAGACCATTGTGTGGATGGTAGGATATTAACTCTATCATGTTCTTATTTAGACTTTGCGCGTTCAGAAACACTAAGGAAGGGCAAGGTTCCAACAAAGTGATTTCCATCTGAACCCTCCCAGCTTGAGGTAGGTTATGGCTTAGAGGAGTTAGACTTTACATAATGATATGTATGTTTGTGAATGATAATGTGTTGCTTGATCTATGGACATTACCTACGATGAAGATTGCCTTGTTAAAAACTGAATATTGAAATAATTTGATATGTTGTGGCCACCTAACTGACGTGGAATTGTGTTGAACTATTAATGTGTTCTTATATCATCATGGAATAAATGATGAACTATTGAATGTATGAGCGGGAGAGATAGTTGTGAGCTCTTGAATTTCATAATGACGAACTTTGCTATGATATCAGTACCGTGAGAATGGTTAAGAATAATAAGAATAGCCAGAGATGAGAGGCTCGTGCCCTAGGGGAGCAGTCGGGCGAGCAATGTTGATTGAGTGGCTTATGTCCGAGGGGAGCATACGGATAAGCATATGAATGGGAGCGGGTACCACGCCGGTACAGTACATAGATTTCTAGAGTCCCCTGCAGGTTATGACTGGACGGGCAGAAATAAGACCCTCTAGCATGTGTGTACATTGAGATTTAGCGCTCGAGGGTTCATAGTGATATGACGGAGGTGTGTTCCCGACATTCACTAATTGTGATATTTTATAGTGTGTCATAATAATGTGTAGAAGTGCTATTTGGCTGAGCTGATGTTTGAAAACATGTGTGTAAATTGAATGTGAAAAAAGTTGCAAGGTATTGATGTTTTATAAAGGCGAATGAAAGTTAGAAATGACGTTGTACTATCGTTGTTATAGGTTAATCTACATTGTGTGATTAAGAAACATTTCATATGTCGGATTATAATAACTGTTATGTTTCTAGAAGAATAAGAGGTTATGTGATGTTGTGAAGAGTTGGTGCAATAACTAAGTGCAGCTAATTCGAGCTACTGTCTAGGGTAGTACCGCTGCAAGGGGACATGTTCCGCTACAGTGAGACCGCTACAACGAAGAGCCTAATCTAGTGAGCAGGCTGATTGGAACTGAGTAGAGTTGAACTTCCTAGAATGTGTAATGTGTATTTGAATAGTGTTTTAGACTGGCTACATATTGTTGTTTGTATTTTTATATGTTATTATGTAAGGTCGGCCGATGATGCCTACCAGTACTGTGTTTCTACTGATACTACTCCTGCACTTCTTTTCTGAGTGAAGAATTAGATCCAAAAAACTCTTCTCGCCCTCTCATCTAGAGCAACAACAGTTTCATTTCGTAAGATGAGTGATCGCTAGATGGGCAGTCTTACTCCTTTGTGGAAGATGTCTCTCCTACGAATATTATAATTTTTTTTATTTTCTAGACTTATCACTCTTAGCTATTAGTTAGACATCTAGTGCAATGACAATCAAATTCTGGAAATTGTAGCCGGAATTGTGGTTTCTTTCGGTTGACCTAGCAAACTTTAACTGTTTTCTGTTGATTTACTTAAGTTTGAGATTATTATTTTCTTCTGAACGTTTGTCTTCGGAAAAATTATTGGAAATCATTGGTTCGCCCACTGAGGGATTAGTATGTGTGTCAATCATAGCCATTTGGGTCGTGACAATTACCTGTAAACTCTAACTAATACTGAGCATGAGCACTTAAAGCATTTGTTACGAATATTGATAAAGAGAGAGAGAGAGGGGAAATGGAGAACAACAACAGACTCTCCTTAAGCGAATCAACAAATAGAGGAGCAATTTCTTGCTCACCCTTCTCACTCATTAAATGTAGATTTATATGGTCATTAACCTATATAAATTAACTTTCTAGTAATCTTATATATTACATTAAAATAAATATTCATCTTCGGACTATATGCCACTGTTCTACTTAGTGTTCATATAGGTGTGAGGCTATTATTGATTAGAAATCAAACCTATGAGTACACCCTTATTTTTAATTATTCCTATTAGAAGAGGGGAGACATGTAATGTGGTAAGAAAACTCAAAGAAAGGTACATTGTAAGAGCACAAAGATCATCTGTATTAAAAAATAAAAAATTTATTTATTTATGATGGGAACTATAGAAGCAGCGAATGTTCTATACCTTTGTCGCAAGAACACCAGCTTTATAAGGCTTCATTTAGATTACAATGTGTGCCTGTTCCACTACGACTAGAGTTTCCATCCTAAAATGTAATATATTCTCTAAAGTTTAATTTAGATTACAATGTGTACCTGTTCCACCACAGCTAGAGTTTTCATCCTAAAATGTAACATATTCGAAAAAGAAGTATGGTTCAAAATTACACATAAGAGGTTAAAAACACAACATAGCATCCAACATGTTTCATCCTCCGACTGACACTCCTCGTAGCATGAAGCCAACCACTTCTTAACCTTTTCAAGAATATTTCTCCGAATAAAAGCTTCTTCTTTAGCTTTGTAACTCTGGATGTCAATTTTGGTCGAGAATTTTTTAGAGATCAATTGTCCATGCAGATGATATACGTAATTTTAAAAGATGCAATAACATTAACGTATGCTAAAAACTAAATAGATATATACTCAGAAATTAATTGATTTAGGCATAAAAATAAATCACGACTTACTACAACATGATCTAATAAGAAATCAATTTGGTTGAACGAGGAAAAACAGCTAAATGTCTGCTTACGATAGAAAGCGCTTACCAGATTCTATAGTTTTAACAAGAATGAAATCCATAATCGATTTAGCACATAATCGAAGAAATGTTCTTCAAAATCAATATCTTTCTCAAGTTTCTATTAGGGTCCAGTTGTGAGCAATAATGTCTTTTACTTTCCCAATATCCATACATAAGTGATCACGCCATCACGACTCACAGTAAAAGATCTTCCTCTTTTAAAACTCTCTTCGTTTCAGCTCATCTCCATTAGGATGTCCTCCCGGTGTATGTTGAAGTCTTCCCCATATAAGGGACTACTAGAAAATAATGATTGAAACATAAAATCCACAAAGGTTTAAAGATAACAACAAAACCATTGGAAAACAACGATTGAAACATTAACATCAACAAATGCTTAAAAATAACAACAAGAGTAAAGAGATTGGAGGATAGGAACTATCAAGAAATTACTATCACGGGAAAAGCTTTTCTTTGGCTCCTTTAGCTAAGGCATTAATAACTTGGTTCTGCTCCCAGTACATATGTTTAAAAATTTATCAAAATATAGGGCTTGCAATTGATAAAAATCAGCAAACTCGAAGAGAAAGACCTGCAGTCAGATTTAGGCTTCTTAATGATTTTAGAGAAAATCACATAAATGGCTATATTTAGGCTTAAATAGCAATATTTTCGTTATTTACATAATATGAAAATATTTTATGTGTCATGTGTTGTATTTCTATTATTTAAACATCTCAAATACATATACAAACGTATATTTAGTTGAGTGATTTTAGGGATTGTGTTTTCTTTTAATTTTCAGTTACCATGATTCACTCCTTCATTATAATAAATAGATTTCTTATATACTAGGACTCTAAATATAGGTGGACTTCTAGTATAGATGGAATTCAAATTTTACTTCATTATAATAAATAGATTCCATATTTATTAGGACTCTAAATATAGATAGAAGTTGTTACACCCAGTAAACTTCTATCGTTTAACGTGCATACGTATGTTGAGAGTTTCGGAGTACGAAGCATGCGAGTACGGGCTCGGGGGACGAATATACGAGCATGGCATCAAGCGAGCAGGAGGTCAGGGCCAGAGGCTAGGCGCCTTGGGCGTCGCGCCGCACCAGCTAGCTTGGTTCTATGGCCAGCACAATAGGCGCGCAGCGCCCCCTAGGCCACCGACCCCCACTTATATATATATAAAATATCAAGTGTTAGATATTCATTTCAAATATGTCCCTCGGTAGTGAAGTGAGAGGAGCATAGGTTTTCTTCCGTTTTTCGTCAAATTACGCCGCTAAACTCCGTCCAAATGCAAATTCACCTTGGATAACGAGTTCTAGCCTATGAGAAGCATCTCTGCGGAGTTATTTCTTGAAAATTCGTTCGGTGTACTGAAACATCACCGAGCAAAGGTTGTCGAAATTACTTCAAATTGAGTCCTAAGCGGCCACAGGAAAAATAGGTAAGCATTTCTCCCTTCTAAACTCTCGAGTAATTGTGAGTTTTCGGCGAATTAAACAAAGCTAAATTATAGTTATTATTATCGAAATATATCATTGTTTGCCGAGTCTTAGTATTGAAAATAGCCCTATTCTCTCAGCGTAAGGGCTGCAGTTAAGTGGAGTCGCCGGCTGCAGGTTAGAACTAATCGGATAAACGAGAATCGACATTCGAGGTATGTTAAGCCTTATCTCTTCGGTAAATTATTCTCGTCGTATACTTATACGACTTATGCCTTCAAAAGTAGATAATGATCTTATATGTTGTGATTAGTTGGTGCAAGTAGATAATGACTATGTATGTTGGCGTTAGCTATTATGAGATAGGTTAAGATTATACCGTAATATTCCTCGTCGAGATAGGGCATGTGGAGTGAGACTAATGCTAGGAGCGTCATAAAGACTTCCTTGTTCTTTTGTTTACAATATTAGTTGAATTTTGATGTTTTACTATCATGCTAAGGCCTTAGAAGTTTATGGTTAGCTGTTGAGCCTGATTGGTAAATTGGACAGCATAGGGCGTAGCAAGGCGGTATAACTTTCAGTTTGATACCTTTATTGTCAGTAAAGCTCGCCTAGAGGCCGATGGCGTACCTTGACATCTTCAGGGCCGAAACCTAGATAGGCTGGGCTTATCCTCGAGTTGGTGGCACTAGGGTTGCCTAACGAACTGGGCGACAGCTCGCCATATGATTGGCTACTATTAGTGACCATTAGTTTCAGTTGACTTAATTCTTGACATACAAGTCACCCAGGAAACCATTCTAGTTGCTACAAGTGTGATAGACCAGCTGATACCCTTAGGAGGGAACCTTATTAGTAGTTTGATGTAGGGTCGACGCCCTAGCTTACTCGTATAGATACCCAGATACAGGTTGCCGCGAGTGGCTAGGTCTAGATAAATTTGCCTACGAGACTATGAATCGCCCATAGAAGTCATAGGAAATCTGAACAAACTAAGTTAATGTCCAAGGGACTATAACCATAGTAGTAAACTATTACCTTCATGCTAAATATTACAGTAAGCTACCTATGGAATGTTAGGGCTGACTACTCAGGAGCATGTCCGATTAGTAGCATCCCTACAGTCGTTCTAAGTGAGGGAACTAAATGGTTAGTCGTCTGTGAGCATACTGTTCTCTTATGAGTTACCACTGTCCTAGTATGATCTTTAGACTATCGCTTAGGTCACCCGGACCTTGACCTCTTCTGTCTAAGCCGACGGAGGGTGTAATCACTGTCAGGACTCTTTGGTCAGGTGTAGGCACACAGACTGTGCCTGTTGGCAGCTATATAGACCATTCTAGGGATGAGTAAGAGTAGTGGTCGCAAGTAGGCCTAAGGGGCCAGATACACCTTTTGAATGACTAAGTTTGTAGATTGTAACATAGTGTCCCTAGTTGGGGTAGCTCGTGTTTCGTACTGCCTCTTGTCTTAAATAGCTAAGAGGCTGCTAGTTGTACAAACTGCTTTCAGAGCTATAAACTACTTATGGAGCTATGATTCCGTTATTGCTTACGGAGCTATAGATAGATTGCTTATGAAGTTATGATGTTGTATTGCTTACGGAGCTACTGAATTACCTACGGGACCAAATATTGTCCGTAAGGACTAAAGTAGAGCCTACGGGGCCATATTGAAGTCTGTTCACTTATGAACTTCTTCTACGCCGCAGCGGCATTACAAACCCTTCATAGAGCCTCGTGCTAGGGGTATAGTCACAAGGGCGAAAAGACCCGAACTTAGTTACAAGAGCCCAGAAGGTTCTGGTATAGTCTCAAGAGACTAGTTATATTCAGTTACAGTTACTTGCAGAGCTTCAGGGGTACCAATAGGGGTGTATAGACTGATTGGCGCATGTTAGGGCTTATGGAGGCCTAGGTAAGTTATCTATGTGTTGATTGTACCTTTCAGGCTTATGGGCCAGGTTAGGTTCTTGTTTGTTTACTTGCCTTCTATCTATAGCTTATAACTGTATAATCGTACAACTTTAGCTCATATTCATGTAATAAATTACCGAATGCAGGTTATGGATAAGAAAGCTTACAGGTTAACTTCTGCCCTTCCTGCGATTCACCTATAGTTATTTATCAGTTTTTAATCACCTCTTATTACTGTCTTACTTATTCGGTACATATTGTACAAATGCCCAACTATGGGGCACTGCATACTTGCCTGCAGGTTTAGACAGACAAATCACGGGATCTCTTAGCAGCTATTTAGAATCAGCAAATTGGCCAGCTCCTTTCATTCGGAGTTGTCAGGTTGTAAAGGTTTATCTGTCTTTCATTTGTATAGCATTTGGGTAGGCCGGGGCCCTATCCTGACCAATATTTTCACTCTTAGAGGCTTGTAGACTATAGTCTTAGTTAGTTGATTGTTGTTGGTCGTGCGGGGCCTATGTATATTATATTTTGCATGTTGGTCGTGTGGGACCTAATTTATCTAGTTAGTTAGCAGCCTTGTCGGCTAAAGCATGAATATGACCGCCTGTTTTCATTTTGTTATAACTAGATAGCATGGTCATCTTATCAGTCCGCATAGGATTCCTTTATTGTTATGTTGGTTGGGCTAGCTATTTTCTTTTACAGGTATTGCATGGCCTTGTTGGCCCAAGGCTGTATTTACAGCCGAGATATAGTAGTTTATTTTCTTGGCTTTGAGTTGCTGGTAGGTACCAGAGGTGCATATGCCCAGCCAAGTTAGCCCAGGTCCCAGTATGGCATCAGGTGCCAGTCATGTCTCCCAAGGTGGGGTATGACAGAAGTCTAATATTATCATGACCCCAAATAGACGAATCATGCCGGCACTTACATCGAATATACTCAATAAGAGAACTCTTGCGAAACATTACATAAAATATTCAAGTTTCTTAGTAATTTACACTAATCAACAATAATTCGAAATAATAACACAAGCTTCCCTAAAACCATGACTCTCTCAAGATCTAGTTTAGACAGTTACAAGAACTCTAATAGAATATATGACAAGACAAATGACACAGCTTTGTCTGAGAAGAAGAACATGGAAGCTGATGTTGGGTACTCCACATCAATCAAGGAATTTCAACCTGCCACAACCTACACCAAAAAGGTGTAGCAAGGTAGTATCAGTACACCATATGAACCGGTAGGATCTTCAGCCGACTAAGGTTAGTTAACATAACAGCATAATAATCAACTTACTAAATTCAAAAATTATTTTAACTTATGCAACAACCCACTAAGTTTAATAACTACATTATTGTCTCTTATGACTCATCAAGCTTCATTGCAATTACCCCACAATCCTAGTCGTTATTTAATCTATCAATCTGTCTCTCTCTATTTCCACTGCAGCGAATACTTGGACTACTATAGAAGTCCCGCATTCATGGCGAATTGCCCATTGCAGCGATATCCTAAACAGTCAGTAGCTGATTTTCCTAATACATTTCTATTTTATTCCGCTTTATAACTTCGTAGCATGATTAACTCTATTACCAGTTCACTATCGTTGACCAAGTTCGTTTCTATCATTTATTGACCTATTTCATTACTTACCGAATTTTCCTAACCCTCCTTAATTTTAGTACTTAAATAATAAAGTTAACCCGCTATTCCTCGGTGATTTACTACCTTTTAGTTAAATACTTTATATTACCTTCTATGACTCACCAATGACCACTTCGATCAAACATTCATTCTCAAATTCGAATTAAATAATTCAATTACATACAGGGAATCATCAAAACACATTGAAGGAGTTGGGTTCCCCCAAAATTAAAGTATATGAACATACCTGTCTCCATACAACGAATATGCCATATAATATCCTACTTGTGCCGTATCATCATATACTGCGTTCCAACTATATTTCTCAACTTAAAACCGAATTATGCTGGTATATCTAGTATTCCACTTGTATACATGTATCTTTTGTCACTTCAGTCGTATATATATCAAACCATACTCACGCAATCTCTGTCTCACGATCATACCATCGGTGATATACTAAGCACATACCTCCTTTACATCTCTGTACACATATGTCCAAGGGTTTTATGCTTTCCCTTCCAGTCATGACCTGCAGTGGACTCTAGAAATCCATGTACTATACATCCAGCCATATGAAACCTTCATCACACCTATCTATGTATTCATATTCGTAGACCCAACCGCATGATCTTTTATCCATACCTGTTTGTGTACTCCCTCATACCGCTCGCCCGTATGCTCACCTCGGGCACGAGCCACTCATGTCTCCAACCTTACTCAGAGTCTAATTGTACTAGTTTGCTCATCCAAGTTCTCTCACTTTGGCCCCAGTCCTCACATTCATCATCACATCAATGATTTGCGTTTCCATATCGTGCAATATCTCATGCACACATTCAATCAATACTAACTCGCCCCTCAATCTCAAGACGCACATCATAGCACAAGAAATAATAAATCACATACGACAAGAGTTATATACACAGACACACACATATATATATATAACGAGTATAATCAAATGCATAGTTCCGAACGCATTTCATACCCAAGTATTTATACTATCAATTTTATCCATAACATCACAAGAAAGTGCAACTTGGCCCTCTCGCTAGTTTGGACTCCGTTGTAGTTGCATTACTGCCACCAGATCGGTCTCGCTGCAGCGGTTCCATACTCATTGCAGTGGTACTATTCGGCAGTACTTCGACCAGTTTTTTCTCTAATTTCCTCATAGATCATTCTTCGCAATTTAATACTCTTCACTACATCACCCACCCCTTGGAGGCAGTATCATAACAAGTTTAATCAATAATTAATTGTTAACACGGGCAATCAGCATCACAAATAATGTTCACAGACCCAAACATTACATTATCACTCATAGAATATGCAGGTTATTATGTAAGGTCTAACTCTTCTAATTCGCGATTTTTACATCGCAACCGGTAATAATCATAGCCCACCCATAAACGTTCAGTTACCGAATCCTATAAACATGATTTATATGACTATCCGCTCAAGATTACAACTCTAGAGGAATGACTATATAATTTTGTATACATACCAAGCTGGAGTACGGTAGGGGCAGAGGAAATTTTCGGTGGAGCGGTGAAATGCATAGAGATCGAAATATTTATTAACAACGCCCGAAGATCATTCTACATACCATCAATTTGCTCTCACATACATCCCCATGCATAGACTATTTTTATTGCAATCTCTTTCCTAGGGTTTTTCACAATATGGGGACATGACCACCCCTTTTTATGGTTCTTCCATCCTTATAATCTTACCGGTTTTGAATATTTAATAACAATTTATTCAAGTTTTATTCCTACCCATCAAAAGCACATCAACTATACGCACATATATGTTTAGTTAATCAAAAGCTATGGAGGATGAAGCTCTGCCTCCTTGTTTTCTTCTTGTTCCAAAAGTCTATTTCCTATTTTTGGGCCTTTTTATAAACACTTTTTGAGAGAATAGGAACAGGATTGTGGAATTTTGGTGCGCGTCACCCGCTGTAGTGAGATACTGCTACAGCAGGTCCTCTATTGCGGAGAGAATTCCACCACGGCGGACGAGCGTCTGGCCCATCGATTGTGACTTAACCCATTCGAATTTGTTCGTCTTACGCCCTTTATTTTTTGGGAACTTCGTTTTCATTTTTCAAAAATTTTAAATTCGCCCGCCTTTAGGTGGTTGGGGTGCTATAACGGTTGGGTGGGTCATTATAAATATAGATGGAATTCAAATTTTTACTTCATTAATAAATAGATTTCATATTTATTAGGACTCTAAATATAAATGGAATTCAAATTTTACTCTCTCTCTCTCTCTATCTATCTATATATATATATATGACAGTTTAAAATAAATATACAAAATACAATATATAATTTAGATGTATAAGTCATACAATTTCATATATTTTTTCTTTCTATGAGTGTTCCATATGTATGCAGTGTATCATAAATAGAACCAAATACATATATGTGTACATAATTTTAAAAAATACAAAAAGGATTATGTATCTAAGTGTATAAAAAATGACTGATATACCTCTAATAAAGGAAGATTGAGGATTAAATAAAAAATAATAATACAAAATACATATTTCGTATGTATATACACATCTGTATAATATATTACCATGTTTAGTATATAATTTATGTGTTTACGTTGTATCACAAATATAACTAAATACAACTATCTAGTTATTTTATGAAAAATACATGTGTAGTTAAAATACATGTGAAGAAACTTTGAAAATTATAAATAGCAGCCCTAAAATTAAAATACATCCAGATGAAAATTTTTGACGAAATACATAAAATGCATATCTATAAAAAAAAAATTACACGAATGAAAATTTCAAAAAATATAATAAAATATACTTCTATTAAGGTATTTTCTCACTCTAGAACCTACTTGAAACCCCAAAATTTTTCGTCTAAAAATAAAGAATACATATCTTAAATGAATAGCAAATTCAAATCATAAATGTAACTTACCTGTATTAAAGGAATTCTATAAGTTAATTGAAACCACAAAGATCGTGCAAAAATGGATTGAAATATTTTTCGAAAAATCTGGATTAATGGGGGAAAGTTGGGAGAGAATTAAGGTGGAAGAGGGGTTGATCAGTTATAGAAGAGAATTACGGCGTATATGAGGAGAGAGAGTAAAAAGAAATCAAATACACCATAAAAAGTAAATAAATGACACATTAAATGAAATAAAATCATATATGTAATTTTTCAAAATCGTAGCCATTATACGTAAATACTTTCATAATTCTGTTATGTTATATAATTTTTTCATCATTTTAGTCACATGGCTGATTTGCTATTCTGCTTATGTGCAGGAGCCAAAATCACAAGAATAGTATGGGGATGTAAGTAAAATTGATTGAATACGAAAAAAGAAAAATACATGTACCCATGACTAAATCAGCATAAACAAACCGACATGCACATTGAAAATCAAACGAAAGACGCGTGAATAACTGAGAAAATAAAGGTAATTCCAATGACCTTCATGATTTCACATTCTCACTTGATCTTGTGCATCCTTGTAAAGAATTGTGTTACACCTGCAAATGTATGTCAGTAGTTTAATTAAGTTCTTAG
>JACEIK010000553.1:29269-49748 GCA_018107945.1 Datura stramonium | reverse complement strand
TATTATAATTATTATTGGAGAAAACAACCAAAAGAATGATAATAACCGAGATAATCTTTAAAATAAAATCATCATCGATCATCACATCTACTAGTCCTTCTCACTTTCAACAAATATTTACTGATTATTGTTTATATATATTTCAAAGAAGAAGAATGATAAATAGTATAAGAGCAATACCAAAATATACATAGCTTGTCTCAAGAACGTAGGGTTATGGAATCTCTATCCTATCAAATTTAAGCATAATCATCTTAAAAACTATTTATAACAACATTATTTTTTACGAGAGTTGCTTTCTTTATTGATATATTTCAGAAAAAATCACTACAATATGAAAACATGATAGCATAATGTAAGTTTAATTTAGTGCATAAATTAAACACGTACTCAAGATTTGAACATGATAATCTAACATAGAAACGGTACAGAGAACATACCTGAAGCGAAAGACATTATCGCAGAGAGAAGCGGAAGCGTTGGTAAAGAATTGACTTCTACCTCCTTGCCTTAGCCTTACGTTACCACAATCGTTAGCGATGGAAAAGGTGTAGAGAATATGTGGTAAACCTAATGAGTGGAGGGAAGACCAATTTATATAGGTTAATTAATTAAGACTTAATCCGGTACATTCATCAAATAACTGGTGTACGGACGAGATTTATTTATTATTAAATATTAATTATAGGCTTTACATTAATTGGGCCATAATAATAATTCTTATATTCTCCTACTTGGCCCAATAACCACATAACATTAACATTTAATGACACAAATATTATTTGTGAATCAAATAAATCTCTTCTATAGTGTCCATCATACATAACACGATATGAAAACCATTAATGCGAGTTATGACGGTTATACATAATTTTATGCTACATACTCCCTTCTACTATATTACTAATTTATTATACTAGGTTCATAAGTTATAAAACATATAACATTATGGTCCGCAATAATGTCTCATTCATGAGACTTATCCTGTAATATCTCAAAACAATAATGTGTACACTACTATGAGAAATACAAAATTCATCAATATATATCAGAAACATGTATTGAGAGCTCAGAGTGTCAAAATATCATAAATGCATTATTCATAAGTACAACCAAGATCCATTCTTTAAACATGTTCTTTAAATGTCTTTGGTTGTAAGCCATTTGTTAACGTATCTGCAATTATGAGATCAGTTCTAATATTCTCAAACAATAAAGTACTTTAATTTCATATGTTTGGCACCTTTGGAGTACTTATCATTCTTGAAGAAGAATACTACTGCAATATTATCATAATAAATTTTCAGCAGCATGGTAATGATGTTGACAACCTCAAGTCTTGAAATAAAATTTCACAGCTGTAATGCATGAATTGTGGCTTCAAAACATGTCACAATTTCTGTTTCCATTATGGATGTAGCAATGACAAATTGTTTAGCACTCTTTCATGATATTGCTTCTTCAGCTAATAGGAACAAGTAATCAAATGTGGACTTTCTAGTGTCAATGCATCCAGCAAAATCTGAATCCGAGTATTCAAAAACTTCCAAGTGATTGAATCCCTATAAATGAGCATATAATCCTTCAATCCTTTCAGGTACCTCAAGACTTTCTTTGCAGCTTTCCAGTGATCAATTCTTGAGTTACTCTGATATCTTCCTAGCATTCCGACCACAAAATTAATATTCGGTCTTGTGAAAGTTTGAATATATATCAAACTTTAAACAATAGAAGAGTAAGGAATTGACTCCATTTTCTTCACTCCACATTATTCTTCGGGCATTGCATGAGACTGAATTTGTCCCTGTTATTAGAAGAGTTTTGATGATTGACAGTTTTGATGATTGACTGTAAGTGATAAAGTTTTTACAACTGACAAAGTGAACCAGGTTCATATGCATACGTGGGTGTCAACCAGAATCATATACATACATATTTTTAATCATTAAAAAGGAGAAATTTGTTATGTGAAGATTTTGATGACTGACATAGGTGAACCAGGTTCATTACACAGCTAAAGGTTTTGCAGGTACGAATTTGACTTGGATCTAAAAATATCAAATAAGAAAAACACGTGGAATTGAAGAAGTCCAACGCATAAAAGAAATCAAGTCCTCTTAGGATTCTTTTCAAAAGGCAAGTTGTATTTGACTGAAGAGAGAACCAGATACGCACAAGGAAACCAAATCCTTTTAGGATTCTTTTCAAAAGGCAAATTGTATTTGACTAGGAAAGAACCATGTATGAAAAATCTGACTTGAGGAAATTAATTCCTTTTGGGATTCTTTTTTCCTTATTTGGGATAAGGAAAGATTTGAGGAAATAAAATCTTTTTAGGATTCTTTTTCCTTATTTGAAATAAATCTAGGTTTGACAAAAACCATGTCCTTTGGTGTTATATAATGATTATAAACAACCACAGAACATAGTTATTGCATTGGCTATCAAGGAGATTATTCTGAAGCAATAGTCATTCATAGCAAGAAATACTCTCACTGGACCAGGTTCCTACAAGCGTAGAATTGGAGCAGATAAATTATCTTTTCTTGATTGAGTTTGTTATTTATATTTTTGAGTTGTAACTTTCTCTTCTAGAGTTAGTTGAGTCAAGTTACATTGGTGTGATTGAGTTGTACTTCAAAGACTAGAGTTTATAGTCTTTGAATAGGTGATTGCAGTTTGGGAAAACTGTAGAGATTGTGGTACTAGAGTTAGTCTCTTTGATTGCGGAGTTGTAATCGAAAACCTGCTCGTGAATTGAATAAAGTCCTATTCGATAGGTCATGTTTTTGTTACTCCCTTGAGCAAGGAGGTTTTTCACGTTACATATGCGTGTTCTTTATTATTTTGCACTTGTGATTTAATTGAACCAGGTTCAATATCGTAGATAGCTGGTGGTGATTTCATCCCCTTTTTGAATAGGAACAACTCTTGTTGAATAATTGTTCATGTTAAATCTCTCTAGAAACTCTTTCAATATAGCCTTTCTGATACATTCCCAATAATCCTTGTGAACTATCACGAAATATTTCTACCCTTATCACATAGGATGCCTCATTTATATCTTTCTCTTCAAAATTCATAGAGAGAGAATTTTTCATCCACCCCACCGGGCTACTAGGATGGATCCACTTCATCGACGGTACACATTCTAGGGCACGGTGGTCCGCTATGGTATATTTTCTCATCCAATATCACTTCAGACGAGCTGTCACAGTCTACACACCAATCATCCAGTAGACTCCTGCTACTTGCTGGTTGGTTATCATCAGGGGCCGGCATATTCAGATCAATACTTTTTGGTGACAGTATCTCCTTGCAGCTATCAAGTTCTTTCCTTATGGCCACCACTTCATTTTACAACACTTCAACTTTCGCACATAGGCCCCCAATTTGTCAATTACCGGTTTCATGGCCTTTTCGGTGGCTTGTTGAATTATAGATAAAATAGTCTTTGTCAATTTAAAAAATTAAACATTATGAGCCCGGGCCTTATGTGTCGTCTTAAGGATGCCCTTTCCTGGTGGTGATTTATCCCTATTGGTTGGTGATGAAACCGCTGCATTTTCATAAGACCTCGAAGATGGAGGAGTTGATGGTTCCATAGTCAACTTGGGACGCTTTGAACTTGGGGTATCCTTGTCTGTCTTGGTGGCTAAAGTAATCATTCCCTCATCCTTCACTGTTTTGTCCAGTGGCCTGAACAAAGTACAATTGGCATGAAGGCAAAGAAGACTGATGATAACAGGATAGAGCATAAAGTTTGCTTTTTTGCTTGGCTTTCCGTTGAATCGCTCAGGGATAATCTCCCCCATATTTATGTGTCTACGATCCATAATGCAAGATACTAGTATTGCAGTCTCAATGAGAACATGTGTTGTGTTTTTGGAGGGAATGATGCAGGCATATACCAGTTCAAGCCATATTCATGCTTCAAATTTGAGATCATGCCGCTGAATAATGCCCTTCGTAATAACCCAATGCGGTTGACCCACAACAATGATTTTGGCCACCCAATCAAACTGATCATCTTTATCTGCTAGTTTCCTTTTGAAGTCTCGACTTGAACGCGTTGGGTAGGCCCAATAAATAGAGTTGATTTCATCTGGGATGGCGTGAACTTCTTAGCCCCGTACCAGCGCAAAAGATAAACATGGCATCATATCAACTCGGCCTTTGTGCTTCAAGATGTCCTGTCATTCCCTATAAGAGGCATTAAACTCCCGCACCAACTCAGGAAGGTAAGGATCCAACGGCATTGTGAAAGGCTCCCAATCGCGAATTTGAAATTGATCATAAATATCTGAAAAGTCATCCTTGAAGGAGTCAACGTCAAATCGATACTAAACATTGTTAGACCGTTTCTCCTTGAATTGGACATAATATTTCTTCATCTTGTTGAGCCCAAAGCGAAGTTGATCAATCTGCTTGTCCTCATCGGACTCTACTCCTTGAGCTATGGCATCAGTCATTGGTTCTTTCCCTTGACCACATTGCCTGCAGATGGACATAATGCTGCAAAGAAATATTAGTGATACATGCTACTATTTTTGTCTTTTTGATAATATGAAAGTAAAAGAAATAGCTAAATTAAGCTAGAAATTAAAATCTCAGAATTGGACGACAACAAGTTAAAACATCATAATCATATATTGGAGGACTGGCGCTACAACTATGAAACGCAAGTGGAGACCCGCGAGTCGCAACTAAGCCGCAGGGCTGGGCAGACAACTGGGCAGAATGGGCGTTATCCTAGTGCTACACTGGCGTTTCACCGGCCTCAACCTACGAGCGCAGGTGAAACGCGGGTGTCGGGCAGTGGCCTGAAGCCTCCAACCCATACCTGCGCCTCAACCTGCATTTCACAGGACCTGACCGACGACTCGTAGGTGATGCGTCATTCAACATTATTCAACCCAAATCAATTAAACAAAAATATCTCAAGTTTATGCCTTACTCAACTCACCCCCACATTATGATTTTAGCCATTCAAACAGCACAACAGAATAAAAATGACAATTTTTCCTTAAGAAAGACGTCAACCCATCTATTATCGGGCAAATTATGCATTTTAAGCACATGAGATTACTCAGATTTCACCCCCAACTATTATATCAAACAAACAAATTCATATAGCATTTTTACCCAGATGAGTACCCACACCAACATTATGCAATTTTCACTTCCCCCAACATACTCACACTATTAGAGTCATTCAACAATGGAAAAGCACAAGATCGGAAATGGGGAATATGGTTTAAGAAGATTTTGAATCTAGCATGCTTAATTTTGAACGAGCATTCTCAAACAACAAGTAGAATAAGAGCAATGAATTCACATATTGATTGAGAAGAGATTAAAAAAATAAGATTAGAACTCAGTGTCTTGATTAACAATGGCTAATCTCCAAGGAGTAGAAGCTCTTTTGCTTAGTGAGAGTTTAGTGAGAGATGGTGAAATGAAGAGAATGGATAAAGGGAAATTTATAGGAAGAAGGAAATGAGGTTGATTGGTGGATTGAGAACGTGAGTTTAATGGGAGTTAATGAGATGAAGCTGGAAAGGTGTAATGATTGGTAGGTGGTTTATGGGGAAGGTGAAAAGGTGGAGAAGAAGGATTTTTGGGGATTTAAAAAAAAATTTGACCGGTTTAGGAGAATTATGGGTTGGGTCGGTCAATGAATTTGGTCGATATTTTAAATAAAGTACTTACCTACGCCTGAGCTGGACTTGCGGCAACTGGTGGTGACCGGTGTTTCATAGTTTCAAGCGCAGGTGACCACTGCTTGTGCCCAATTAATTGCTTGCAGGCTGCGTTTGACCGGCGTTTCACGGATAGCCACCCGCATCTAGCTGGTGATTCACAATTTACCCTTCAACGTCCAGGTTCACTGGTTTAAGCCTGCGCCAAACCTGCGTTTTGGAGGTTGCCACAGATGTTTTGCAGGCGAGACATCGGCTCTCCCCTTTTTCTGCAAACATTCTGGACTCCTCTTGCACTTGGGCAGTGACTCGCGCTTGAGCACATGCGTTTCGCAGGTCTCGTGAAGTGCTTTCCTTGTTTTTCTTTCAAGTTCCTCACTCAATCAACCTACAAAACAAAATAATAAAAATATCAAAGTATCAAACATAAAAATACTTAGGTTGTCTTCCAATAAGCACCTTATTTAACGTCGTGGCACAATAAGTACCTTCTCAATTATCAATTTTTTGGAGGGTCATCCTCCGAATCAACTTCATCCCCGGCATTTTAATCTTGCTCCTCCTCTTCATCGAGGACCGCTATCACTTTGCATTTATCCAGGGGTGTTGTAGGTTGACACACCTTAAAGGTTACTTCCTCACCTCCCACTCTAAATTTTAGCTCTCCAAGTTCTACATCCACCAATGCTCTACCCATTGCTAGCAATGGTCGCCCTAAAATGATAGGCACCTCGACATCCATATTGTAATCCAATACGACGAAGTCTGGCTGGAAGGATAAATTTGTCTACATGAATCAAAACATCTTCCAACACCCCCACGGGTTTTTTGATGGATCTATCCGCCATTAAAAGCCTTAATGAAATGGGCTTGGGATTCCCCACCCCCAATTTCTTAAAAATGATAAGAGGCATCAAATTTATACTTGCCTCGAGGTCACATAAGGCCTTTTTGAAAATGCACAATCCAATGGTGCAAGGAATAGTAAAAGTTATAGGATCCTCTCTTTGGGAGAAAGATTACTCCCCATCATTGCACTACAATGGTGTGTTACTTTCCCTACACCAGCATCAACAACCTTCTTTTTTTTCAATAATTCTTTCATGAATTTTGCATAGTCCGGCATTTGGAGCAATGCATTCACCAGAGGTATATTTATGAAAAACTTGCTAAATATCTCAATGAATTTCTTGAATTGATTGTCCTCTTTCTTTTTTTATAACCGTTGAGGGTAAGGAGGCGGCATTCTAGGCTCCTGACCTTGTGCATTTTAGGCCTCCTTACTTTTTTTTTCTCAGCATCAACATCCTTGGGTGCAACAGCCCCTCCTTCTTCAGCAAACACTTCTTCATTATTGATAACACTTGGTGCTTTTGACACTGCATCTTTCACTTACTTTACTTCGTATTTTGGGGTCAACAACATTCTTGGGCTTAACACCCCCATCAGCCAAGCACCCTCATCAACCAAGATCTTCCCGCTTCTTGTGACAATGGCCATATAATTATTATCCTTCTTGGGATTAGGAATTGTGTCACTAGGAAGTGTGCCCTTTATTCGGAGATTCATTTGGGATGACAAGTGATTCATTTGAGCTTCCAAGTGTTTAATAGAAGCTGAATGTGAACTCACTGTTTGGGAGAGGTTAGACACCTCCCCTTTTAGCTCCTTTACCCTCCGTAGACTCGACCTTCTTTCAGACTCTAGATAATATTTCTTCAATATTAGAGTTTCCAGCATCGCTCACTCCGAGTTGCATTTGGGGTTTTTTAGCCTTTGAAGGGGGAGCATATGGGTTCGATCTTCCGTGGTAACGTTCCGTGTCATTATTTAGTTCACGATTTCCCCATCTTTTGTTTCTATCAATCCAACCTTGGTTATCACGATTTCTCTAACCTTGATTCTCTTTGCATGGATGCCAAGGGCCTTGTTGGCACCTTGGTATCCCGAGCGAGAACCCCCCCATTTGACCTTCCATGAATTGACACTCTTCCTCATACCTTAGTGGTGAAGCTTCACCCTCATATTGCATGGTACCTTAAGCCCCCATAGCATTGGCATTCTCGAACCCGATTTTCATGACATGCTTTTTCATTAATTCAAGATGAGTCATCATCTTTGTGAGGGTCTCTTCTCTCTCTTTATCTCTTTTCCTCATTTTCTCAGTCACAAGGCTTGAACTAGCACCACTTAAGGGCACTTCAGTGTCCCTAGTGTGTCATGCTCGATTTGTTTTGGTCATCCTATCCCAAAGAGCCTTGGCTATCTCATAAGGTTGGTACATGAGAGATCCCCTAGCTAATTATTAGTCATTGATTAATGGAATCTAGGGATTGATAAAAACTCTAAAGTAGCATTCCATTTGGTAGCCCCTGGTTTGGACATAAGGTCACTTTCTTCTTGACCCGAAGTCATGCTTTATGTAAGGGTTCACCCAGAATTTGCCTAAAGTTGGTAATATCATCTCTCAACTGCAACATCCTCGATGGAGGGCAGAACCTATCTAGAAAAAGCTTCCGTTAATTCTTTCCATGAAGTAATACACCCCGGAGGAAGCTCCTCTAGCCACATGGTAGCTTCTCCAGTCAAGAAAAATGGGAAAAGTCTTAGTCTAATCGACTCTTGACTAATATTGTTAATGTTGAAAGGTTGTCATATCTCAAGAAATTCCGAGGATGTCGATTAGCTTCCTCACTCGGTTTTCCCTCTAAAGAGTCCTTTTATTTGTAGCAGGTGTAACATTATGTTGCTCACATGAACACCACATTCCTCACTATGGCTGGTAGGCGAATGATACCCGCTACTTCTGGCATCATTGGATCATCATCCTCGTGGTCCATGTGGCCATCCACAGAACCCTCTTGAGAGTATTGGTTCATATCAGTAAGCCTAAAGAGACACCAAAAACAACAAATGTAAAAACAAAACACAAGATGCTCAATTAATTCAAATGAACAATCAACTAGGGGCAATCTAATCCTATTCCCCAGAAACAATGCCAAAATTGATGACGTCCAAATCCACTCCTCACTAGGATAAAGTGTAAACAATCCTATTCCCCAGAAACAATGCCAAAATTGATGACGTCCAAATCCACTCCTCACTAGGATAAAGTGTAAACAGTCGTCGCAATATAATTATCTAACTTGTGAGTCAGGATCGAATCCTCAGGGAATAGAGATTTGATGGCACAAAAATTTTCTATCAAATTGAACTATGTTGCATCATTGTCTTAAAAATGAAAAAGTAAATATTGGGGATTAAAATGATCTCAAATAGAATTTAAATTTAATCAAGCAACTACAATACAACCTACTTGAATAAGCAAAGATGAGCAAGAGTTAGGGATGCGCTATGGGCGGGGCGTCAATTGGATTGGAGTTAATTAGGAAATCAAATCATTACTCACAAGCATAAATAATCGTGCACAAGGAAATACTCTATGTTTCTCAACCACTTGAGTATCTTTTGCCACGGATTTTCTCAAACCCCAAGATCTCATACACATCAATTACTATAACTTGGGCAAGAATTGACTATCTCTAGCCTCAATTCTTAATGGGTGTATAACAATGGGTTTTGGCTATCTCTAGTCCAACTCCACAAAATCAAAACCCAGATACCTACCATTATTTTTTCACCCATATTTCATTCCCCCTTTTCAAGCAACAATAGAATAATTAAACACAACACATATCTGCAACTATGGATAATTCAATTATAATTTAGAGAAAATAACATATTAATGCTAAATAAGTAAGTCTAAGAATAAAATAGCAACACTCAATCCAATTTAGCCCCTATCATGCACATACCCCTAGCAAGATATTTAGTTACTCATGAATGAAGAAAAAGAGATTATATTAATAAATAAGACCATATTATTCATCATCAAGAGTAAATTTCAAGCTTAAGGTTGTTCTTCAATGGAGGTTTTTACCTTAACGAGGAAGAAGAAGATGAAGAAAAGTTCTCTCTCTCTTTCTCTCTCTAGAAATTCAAAACAATACAATACAATAATGAAATGAAATTTTTGGTACTTTTCAAGAAATGTACAAAAGTAGGTTAAGATGCTCCTCTTTTTCTGTGTTGGATGATTTTACTCCTTTGATGACGGACTCGCTTGCTAAACACTGATGTTTCGCCAGTTCTCATCTGCGGGGTGCCGCTTGTTCGCCGTTATGGGTCAGTAAGTCCAGTTATGCGTTAGCACCTGCATTCCGTAGATGTGTCATCGACTTCCTAGCAGTTCTCCTCGGCATTTGGCCTGTGTTTGGCATGTGTTTCGCAGGTGTCACGCAGGTTGACACCTGCAAAAAGCAGGTCCTCTTTCAGCCCAAACTATGCTTTTTATTCAAGTTCTTCACTTTGTCTGTTTAAATCGAATACCTATAAACATTCAACAAAAAAGGCATAAAATCTTTCTAATTGACTTGAAAACCAAGTAAAAACTCATGTTTAAAAGCCCAATGAGTTAGTAAATTACCAACTCATCACTGGCCTTATGTTACCACAACTATCAACGATGAAAAATGTGTAGAGAATATGTGGTAACCCTAATGGGTGGAGGGAGGACCAATTTATAGATGTTAATTAATTAAGACGTAATCCAATACGTCCATCAAATAACCGGTGTATGGACGAGATCTATTTTTCATTAAGTATTAGTTATGGGTTTTACATTAATTGGGCCAAAAATAAAATAAATATTTCTTACACATAAAATATAAATATTATTATACCGATAATGAAAATATTATTTATAGCAAAAATAAAATGATAAAAATTAAATTTGACGTATGGGGTACATTTTTATCCCCGGGACTTATGCTTTTACATCCAGGACTTATGTCCAAAATTCTGGGCTTAGCTTTATAGATCTATATCTTTAATTTGCGCCCCAATATTTTTTTGGCATGTCTCGCCCCAAAACTCACCCCGGAAACGCTTTTAAAAACAGTGATAAGAATTAATCACATATCTAATTATTGTTTTCCTATATCTATACTATATTAAAAGTGTGAAGATCCTTTAAAATGTTGCCTTTTAAAATGTTGATTGAATTTTTTGTCCTTTTATTAAAAGACACTACAATAGACAAAATTGTCATTTACTATTTTTATATAATTATTGTTTAAAATTATTATTTTTAATTATTTTCATCACTTTATTTTATCATATTAGATTTTATGTTTAATGACATAACTCTATTTATGGTGTGAATCTATAAAAAATTCCACCGAATTTTTTTTCCTTTTTGATATATAATCACGAATTTAGTTTTACTTATTTTATTATATCAAATATTTTGATATAACTCTACTTATAGTGTAAATCTTAAAAATATTTTTATTTAAAGTTAACTTAATACTTGAATTTGAGCATAGAGAGGAATTTTTAAAACTTTTTCTTTTTTTTTATTTTTTCCTTTTCGAATTTTTATAAAAGTTCTCTTTTTCTTTTCCTTTTCATAGTCAAATTTATTTATTTATCTATCTTTTTTGATTAAAATTTTTTTAATTTTTTTAATTTTTTTAATTTTTTTAATTTTTTTATTCTTTTTGATTTATAAGTTTTAAGTTTAAAAAATCATAAATTAAAAAAATTTATAATTGCATAATTAAATTAATCAACACCTTTAATTCAATCTCCAACCTTGTATGTTTTTGTGTTAATTTATCTTCTTCTTCTTTTTTTTCCATGTTATGAATTTTTTTAATGTTGTAATTTGAAAAACACACAATAGTAAATAGTAATTGTTATGCCAGTTTGTTTGTATTCAAAATAATTTAACTCAGTTTGTCTCCTTTTTAGTTGAGTTTAATATTGATACTATATTACCTCCTTAAATTGAGTCTTATATTACATTATGTGATTTAGAATTGTTTGTGTTTATTTATAACTGATATTCTTCATGTACTCATACATCACAAGTATCATTTATTCAGGTAAAGTAATCTCTTCATCTCATAAAATAATTTTTTTATAAAATTATAAATTATTATAATTATAATTCTTGTGCAGAATCTGAAAAGGATTCCCGTGAACAAATTATGCCGCTAACAACTTAAGATGATATGATTCTCAATGGATGATAAAAGTCTTAGTAATTGAGATGGATTAGTGAAAGAGTATAAAAAGTGAACAAAGGAAGACACAACAATGACTATAAATAATTATATATATGTATATATATATATATATATATATATATATATATATATATATATATATATATATAGAGAGAGAGAGAGAGAGAGAGAGACCATTAAAATTATATTTTTGCAGGGTACAAAAGTTCATGCTATACTTTTCAATAATTATATATTGAAATGTGGAATAAATATTTACAACAAAATAAGATCGGTTACATCATAAATACTTATAAACGGACACATTAATAGTGTTAATCATAATTTTATACCAAAAGAAACAAGGAGATTGATGTTGGGTTCAATGACAATCCTATAATTCAGGAATGCAACAGTCACATTTTCTATTGTTACTTTTTCAAACAATTTTGTTTCGTTTGAAAATGCAATACAATCTTCCAGTGGAACAATCTTTAGTAATTTCTTTAGATTTCATCAACTAATCTAACATTCAATATATTCATAATATTTTACTCCTATTTACTTACAAAATATTCTTTGTAAATATAAGCACAAAGGTCCTTATAAATGTTGATTGAACTTTTTCCCCTTCATTAAAATATTCTACAATAGATAAAATTATTATTCATTATTTTTCTCAATTAGTTGTTATTTAATTATTATAGATCTTTACTAATTTGTAAAAAGTAGAACTCCTAATATTTAGTATCTTAAAATTGACTAAAACTTTGCTTCTTAAATTCTATTTAAACTATATTAAAAGTCCTGACATTTAAGACATTCAATTACAATTTTGTTAACTTATATATCAACCAGTATTTATCAGACTAACTAATTATCCATCACAATATTTCAATAGAAAAAATAAATTAAATAGTATAATTCTTATTATGTATTAAAACGTGAATTCCTCCTCCTTCTTCTTCTTTAAAAATTAATAATAAAATTTTTTTATAGAAACATATTTTTAAGCTTTTCAATTAATCGAGTACTCTTGTTAGTCACTCTCTTTAGTTAAATCTAATTATTTTTTTTTCATTTCAATTTATGTGAAGTGTTTGACTAAACACATAGGTTAAGAGAAAGAGAGAAAAATTGAGCCGAAATAATCTCATAAAGGGTAAAATTAAAATTTAAAATTAAGTCATGACTAAATATTTAAAAAAAGAAAAAATTAAAAAAACAAAAAAAACATTTGAGATAGTCAGTTATATGAAATTGGAAATTAAATTATGATTGAAATAAATTAAAAATATTAATTTTAATATTTAAAATTTAAAATTAACCAAATTTTATGTATTAAATTCTTCCTTTTTTAAAATATATAGAAAAATCTATTTACATATGCATATAATGCCTGCATTTAAGTGTTCATGTAAAGATAAACAATTTTTTACCTTTATCAAAAGCTATTTCTACGACTTTTATTCATTGAAATAAGTATTAGAACAAACCAAAGAAAGAACTATTAGATTGGATCAAACTTAAACATAATCATTTATCAATTTAAAATTCATAATTTTCTTTCTAAATTCTTTTATTGTTATACAAATACATCTTTTAAATATAATTTATGTTATTTTTATAAATTTATTTTTATTAATATGAGGAACACGCGAGGCGCCAGACATAAACTAATAGCTCAAAAGGAGCCAATTAACCTTGTATAAATATTTTTTTTAAAATAAATCTATAACTCTTCGCGCATGCTTCCGAAAAAAAGGACTTTATGTTACGTTGATAATGTAAAATCCCATTAGAGATATATATGATATTGTACTTAATTGATACTTATTGACATGAGCCACTGAGATGTGTGGTATTGGTATTTGTCAAGATTTCAATTATAACTGTTAATGGAGTAGTTAGTGATCATCTAATGATTTCATTTTCATCTTCTTCTTTAATTAATTTGTTATAATATGTTACATATGTAATCTTGGGTAGACGTTTTAATTAAGTATTATTATTTAGGTTTCATCCATTAAGTGTTTTTTACTTTGTTCATCTAATTCTTTTCGTGACATATTTTTTCTATTACGTAGAAGAGTCATGAGTTAGGACGATGAAAGGTAATTTTAGAAATTCACATTTAACTCATTTCATATCTAACTTATAAATACTTCAAAAAAGAAAAAATAATTGATATTCTTTCATAAAAGAAAATATAAAGGCACTAGAATGTTCAATTACTCTTGGTTTTTACTTCTCTTTCTCGATTGAGTTTATTTATTGATTCTTCATGTTTACTTTAACTTTGTTATATATTTAATTCTCCATCCATCTTTCTTCCTCCATAAATATTGTCTAGATATTTTTTTATAATATCTCAAACAATCATTCAATTTTGGAAATCTATATTGTAAAGTTATTAAACTTTTTATTTAAAATAAGAAATTTAAAATAACATTAAATAATAAATATAAAAAAATTAAAAAAATTAAAAAAATTAACATGATAAAATATTTTTTTATGTCATATAAATATGAACTCCGCAAATAAATAAATTTATTTTGAAATTTAAAAATTTAAAAATAAATTATGTTTTATATTTATTTTATGTTAATATTATATAAAAGAGTGAAGAGGTAAGATGATCAAGAGCAATTTTATCAATTAATAAAACATCTAACTTAAAATAGTTGTACATCATACAAAAAATATTAAATTTTCTAAAATTAATTAAGTTCTAGAAAATTTGATATCTGTGTGTTAGAAAAGTAAAAATCATGTGTATATTTAAATGTGTTTTTAACTATAAATTATTTTTTTTTTGATACTTTTCAAATGTACAACAAAATATGTTATTTGTATATAACAAAAATTTATTATTTATTTAACAGAAACTATTTTATTTGTATTTTTTATTGAGTTTTTAATTGTAAAAATATCATTTTGGTAATTATCTAAATCATGTTCATTTTTCATTTTGTAAAATAACAAAATATGATATTTATATATAATAATTTTATTATTTCTTTAATAGATATTATTTTATTTGTATTGTTTATTTTTTATATTAGGTAAAAAGTCGTTTTTAAGAAAAAGAAGCACACACTAAATATAATTTATATAGATTTGTAATTAAATATTTGTTATACTATTCGAAATTAATATCTTTATACAAGTTTTAAAATTTCAAATGCAGTTTGTATGATGCTAACTTTGTTTGACAATTATTTAATATACTTGATAAAATTTTAAAAAGATATAAAATTTTACTTCAAGTCCTTTTTTTAATAATAAAATGTTAAAACATTCTCAAATTGTATAGAAAGACCCTCTCTCCTTAAAACATTATTTGAAAATATGGAAGCTGGGAGAGGTTAAAAAAAGAATTAAGAGAGTAATGAAAATAAGAGAGTTGGTGTGAAAGATAAACTTTTATATCTCTTATGTGTAAAAATGAAGATCTCTGGTAAGAAAATCATAAAACTGATTTTTTTAAAATAAAAACTAGAAAATCATTTCTCCAATATGAGTTTTTTCAAAATATATTTCACTTTTCCTTTTGAGTATGAAACATGATTTATAGTCATAAATTTTAAAAACTATCACCAATTGTGTCTAACTTTCCATTTTTGGAATAGTTACGGAATTCCATGAATAGGATCAAACCTTACTCCATGGTATTTACATGAGGTTAAATATATGCACCATACCAAAGAAACATACTTATTAATCCCAAATAATGCAAAATCTTCAATTGATGACGCTGATATTATCTAAAATCATAATTTGTATATATACAAATAAGATAATTTATACAAGTCAAGCAAAATAAATCTGAAGTCAATTTATACAAATCAAACAAAATAAATCTAAAATAATAAACGGACATTTTTTTATAATTATAAAATATAAAATTTGAGGTAAGTTTTAATTTTTTTAAAAATAAATAAATAATTACATCTTATTTAAAAAATATATGAAGCATTTCAGAATTTGAAAACTAATCTCTCAAAGATCAAATAAATATTTGATTTAATTTTTTTTTTTTTAAAATATCAAAATCTATAATCAAATGGACCCTAAATGTCACATGAGATTTTCTGACTGAGAATACGACAGTGAGATTACTATTTTTCCTGAAATTAAATATTTGCATGAGAAGTAATGTGATTGTGAAGTGGCAAAGGAACAAAAGCCCAAAGGTGAAATAGAGAGGGAAATAGAATATCATTTAAGTTATAAATTGAAAATTTTGACCAAGTTGTAGGTCTAATAATTAATAATATTATTATCTTAATCAAATAAATTAAATTGACTATTTAAGTTCTAACTATTTATATATTCATATATATAGTTACTTTATTCATATTTGTTTTAGTGTCTATATGACTTATCTGACTGAGGGGTTGTTGGATTCGACTACAAGTTACGTTGTAATTAATTATTTTGAGATTATTTTTTTATTGAATTGTTTAATTTCTATTATTAAATATAATATGCATTACATAATTTTATAAAAAAAAATTATTTACCCTTCACTTTTTCTTTTTGGATCAAATAAATTACTTTCAATTGCTCAAAGTAATTTATCACCGTAAAAGCCTTAATGACAAAGAAATTCTTCAATCAGCCATACATAGCTTCTCTATCAAAATAAATTCTTCAACCAACCCCTCTTCTGTCGTGCCAATGATTTTCTTTAGCAACTAAAGCAACAGTCCTTGGTCATCACTACACTGACAAACATTAGTCAACAGCTGCATAATTGAAACATACATGGATTTTCTTCACCTACAGCTTGCCGTAGATCTCATTGTGTGTGTATTCAAAGAGCAGAGAAATATACTCAACGGCATTGTTTTACTAATACTGTGTAAAGAAGTGAAAAGTAAGGTAGAGCGAGGAGTTCGAAGGATATTTGTGTCATTTTATTATTTTTATCTCTTGGAATAACTTATTCCAGTATTATTATCATTCATAGGGATAACTTATCCCAATACTAATTTTTAATTCCCTGGGATAACTTATTTCGAACTTTATAACAAACAAGAAATAGAGTTACTGAAATTTATCCCATAATTATTTCCCCTTTATTTCCCCGTCTAAAGTGTTAAAATTGTCCTTTAAAATATTGTAGCTTTAATTTATAAGTTAATTATGCATTTAGGTATATATTTATTTAGTAAAAATATATTTATCAAAATTTTTCTGTTATCCAATAAGATCTTACTTCTTGAACAAGAAATATATGTCTTGTTCTTCACATCTTCAAAAATATTTCAATTAAAACAATCAATCCAACTTTTTTATGAACCCCTCATGAATTCATTCATCAGACCATCAAACAGCATTCGTTTCTAAATAAAAGTAGTGTTTTTAGTTTGAGCACACTTCTAAGAAACTACTCGCTTCTGTGAAAGAAAAATATATTTTTACCAACTTACCCTTAATTAATATTTTAAAATGATGTAACTCTTTAGTATTTTTTTTAGTTTTTCTGTTTTTTTAAAAAAAAAGTTTCAATATTTGTTAATTTTGGTTTTTTTTAAAAAAATTAAAACGCTACTTATTTTGAAACAAAATTAAAAAGTTAAAACATCATTTATTTTGAAATGGATAAAGTAACACTAAAAAAAATAAGCTTTTTATTTTAACACTTTAGTGCCAAATAAACTCAAACCAGACGAAAAGATCCCAACAAAAGTTAAACTTGAACGTTTTAACATGATTAAAGGTTAATGACTACTAATTACAAGTTTTTCTCGACGGGAAAGTAAAATTAAAGTAGATACAACTTGACCTATAAGTTTTTATTTCATAAAAGAAGAAGAAGAAGAAGAAAGACCCATCAAATTTTAAATTTTACGAAAAAAAAACTTATGCTCGGCAGAAAGAGATTATATGTATCATGTGAAAGGATTATACTAAAGAATAACTAGCTACTTCTATTGTTGACCCGTGGATCTTTATAAAATTACGTGAATTTGAAAGTTTGTAATTACAAATATTTATTTATAAAAAAACATGAAATTTATAAGATTTATCAATGTGACGCCTTAAGATGTTCCATTATCTTGTTTATAAATTATGACACTCATTTGGTAAGATTATATAAGAATTTGAGAAATTTTATGTTTTTTTACGATTTGTGAAGTTTATATATTTATTGAAAAAATATAACCTAAAAATTCAAATTTTATGTTCAAACAAAATTTCAACTTCATGTCAATCAAATTTCATTTCGCATGATCAAAAAGATCTTTTATCTCCATCGTAAAACTTATTAATATAAATTTAAATTAATTAAATCTCAAAATAATTACCAATTACCTAATAATAAACAAAAAGAAAATTGAAAAGGACACTAAGGCCAAAGTGGGAAGGGGCAAAGGACATATGAGTGATGGGGGAGAAAAACAGCAAGTAGTAAGAGTGGACACAGTCAATACATGTACTCAAAATAACACACTTGACAATATGTATTGTGTGTGTGTGTGTGAGAGAGAGAGAGAGAGAGAATCAAAATTTTCCACTCAACACTGCCCACATGCCAATGAAATAATCCCACAACTCACATGCCATTTTTTTTTCCCTTTTTCAAAACCTAAGATATTACTCATTTAGTGGTATTTTGATCTTTTAATTTTATTTTAAAATAAGTGGTGTTTATATAATTAAAAAATATTAATAATATTTTTTTTAATTTGCCCTTATTTAAGCGGAGAGAGTTTATTACATAATAAAAAAAATATTAAAGAGTTACATTTTTTAAAAATATTTATTAGGGGTTAATTAATTTTTCTTTCTAAAAATGAGGAGTTTCTTAAGGGGTGTGCCTGCCGAACGCCCACTTATTTTGAAACGGAGGAAGCAGTATCATCCGTTCTCTTTTACTTGATAGATTAAAAATTTACATATTTTTTTTATTTTTTTTAGTTTTTTTATTTTGTTAAATTAAATTATTTAAGAACAAACAAATTTAATAAAAACTCACATTTTTATGCATTTGAATTTCACAAGATTTAAAGATAAAATTGAAAAAGAATAATCACTAATTTTTGAGTTTTAAAATTTATAATTATTTTAAAACAAGTGTTTTTAATATACCTACCAAGTAAAAGAGAATGGGAGGAATATAATCCATACGCACTCTAAAATCTCTTTATAATGTATCTAATTGTTTTAATTTATTTGTTTAATTTTAACTTAATACAAAATTTAAAAATATATAGAATGCATTAAAATTAAAAATATGTAGAATGTATTAAAATATTTTTATGATCTTAGATATGTCATATGAAAAATTAGGAATTCAAAAAGTTATCAAAATAAAAATTAAACATTCTTTTAAAATGAATTGAAAAGAAAAATAAAAAATAAATTAAACGGAGAAAGTAGTTATTTCTCCAACTACTTTTTGTCTAACACAACAAATGCTAGTACAAGAACGTACAATATAACATAACATGAAAATTAATTTTAGAATTTTTTTAATTTTTTGTTTTTTTTAATTTTGAGTTTTAAAAGGAAAGAAATTGTAAATTTGTGAATTAATAGAATATAAATATATATAGAAAAGACAAATAAATATAACTAATTTGTAAGTATATATATAAGATGAATATGATTGAATGATGGGTAAAAACTAATCTGAGTTAGTTATTTACACTAAATTAATAAATACAGGATATATCATGTGAATATGTACACTTATTACTTGATAATGCTTCAATGATTTACATTCTCATTTTAATTTTAATAATTATTAACATTAAATTACTTAATTTGATTTTTAAATGTGGAATGCAAGTGGTATGATGTACTTGTTTAGCAGGGGCCGTTTTGAATAGTAGCTTTTTGGAAACCATTTGGATAATGAGATCAGTAGAGTCTGAAAACACCTTTCTGCTTATAGCCTTATTGGAGTACTTGCTATATATTCTCTACCACGTGAAATTCGAACTCGAGAGTCTATTAAAAATAATTTTTTTTATTTTTATAAAATAAAAATAAAACTTTATATATATTTTTCTTTTTTCGTATCTGTTTATAGAGTTACACTGTTATATTATATTTCCCGTTAAAATAGGATTTGGATGAATCCCCATGCTCTTACTCGGCTCCCCCTATTCACATTCAATAATGATAGAATTCAAGATTTACTTATTTAATTTTTTAACTTTTCTTAGATAATTTTAATTTTAATTTAAATATTTGAATCACACATGATAAAACCAATACCAGATTGAATGAAGCTCTAATATAAGGCAAGTAAATTATTGTAAATAAATCTCTGTATTTATCTAAAAAGAAAGCGAATAATTTAAAATATATGAATATCAATCATTCAATAATAGCTCAGTGATTATTAATCACAACATTATCATTGGTTTTTTGTTCTTCTTAATAATGTTTTAATGAAGCCAAGACAAGTAAATGTCTTTTCACATAGCATTTAATCATAATTAAATAATATATTTTTTTAATTTAAATTTAATCTATTATGATTTCCTTGAAGACTAGGGAGGAAAATTAATCTTCACAAGAATACATAAGAATCAAATTTTATAGGGTGGCTTTTCTCCTGAAGTGGCAGCCAACATGGACTTTTTTTCCCACAAATTTTCTTTTCTCTTTTAATAAAGCCAATTTGGAGTTATGGAGCAAATATGGACGATGATGTGTTGATTTAATATATAAGTGTAATTAAAT
>JACEIK010000553.1:9970-29126 GCA_018107945.1 Datura stramonium | reverse complement strand
TAAAATAGAAAATTAGAAATAAATTGAAATGGAGATTCCTCTCTTCGAATATTATTCTCCTGCTTTCTCCCTTCCCAATGCTATGTCTCTGTATTTTTTGAAGCAAAAAACAAGCCCATAGTAGTGGATGTGAGTGGGCAAGAGAACCAAGAACACAGAACCCATTTATGTATGTGTAAGATAAAGCCAGTCACTTTTGCATTTTAATGCCTCTTTCTCTCTCTTCTTCTGTTCAGTCCAATGCTTGTCTGATTTTTGAACCAATATTTTTTTTTCTTTTCTGAAAGGCACTACCTTTATCTTCTTTTTTTTCCTTTTCTTGTATAATATCCAGACTAGTTTTTGCACATTTTGAATTAATTCATCGAGCAGTGGTCTCTCTTACAGTCTACAAACAGAAGTGTGGGTAAACTTGTCTGTAAAAGTTGATGCAGATAAGCTCACACTGAAGTGCTATAGCTGTGACGACCTTCTTTTCCCCTCTTTATTTGCCAAAGATTATTGCTTTTTCGATTCTTTTTCCCCCAACACACTTGACTTGAGGACTTGTGTAATTAATGATGGAGCTTCAAGGAGATAATTGTATAGGGATGAAATGGGTGTGTTGGTGATGGTACTGTGTGTTCATGTATGGCTCACATCCAAAGTAATAAAAGTGCTAGTGGTACTGCAGCAGATGAAGTGAAACCACCAGCCACTACTTTTCATGATTTTTTGGGTAAAGGTTATCCCCAAGATTCATCTCCGGCGATGTCCGGCAGAGTGGTCTTGCCGTCCGAGGCATCTCCGTCTGCTTCTGTCTCAGTGGGTGCTTCTTCTGGGGGTGGCCGTGGTCCCATTTCCACCACTTCTGATCTGGGTTCTGGTAAGTAAAAACCAACCCTCATTCTCACCTTTCTTTCTTTTTTATGTTTTGTACACCTTTTCTTATGCAATTTGAGGGGAAATGGAGGTTGTTAGCTATATATTTTTGATTTTATGTTTTGAGATATAATCTAACAGCTGATTCAGTTAGTACTTTTTATCTTTGCTTTTAGTTTCATGAGCATATATTTGTTTCTTCATACTGCTGCTTTACTTTTACTTATGTGTATAAGCTTGACGTTTCTTGTGATATGTGTTTGCACCTATCCGAGCCTATCTTATAGTTGACTAAGCAAAGGGAATGCTTGTTGTTAGGAAGTTTCCTTGAGATAATTGATTGATTTTGTAGCTTTTGGGGAAGCTCTCCTTTAAAATCAATAAGCATATATTGTCTTTTTGTCAATACATGTCAATAACCTTCTATTTTGGTATTAGTTTATGAAGACTTGACTCAACTTTTGAACTTCCTTTTGTGTTGTTATCATTTGCCTTTGATAAAGGGTGAGATTTTCTAGCATTCACATATGGGAATTCTATGCATGCTTGTTGTTACTAGAAAAGGAAGTTAGCTAAGAAACGTTTTTAAAGTAACAACTGATTGAATAGTTCTACTTTTGAGGTCGCAATTTGCTTTTCTGATGGTTGTTCTGTATGAAAATTTGAACAGTATTTGATCATTTTCTTATCATTGTAGAAAGACATGTAGGAAATCATTTTGAAGGAGTGCCGTTCTATGGCCTAAGGGGTGAACTTTCAGGGCCTGAGACAACTAATCGATTGTCGGGAACGAAAAGAAGCAATTCTGACTCTTTGATGGGGTCAACAAGAGATAAATTTTCAATGCTGCGACCAGACGCATTGGAGAGCTCACATATGCAGAAGGTCTGTATTTCCCCTTTTTGCCTCATTTATTAACCAAAATTCAGGAAAACAGAAAAAAAAGGAAAAACTGCTCCTAGTTGTTCTGCTGTTGGTTGCATATCATCCTATAATGCCTTCTATTTACTCTGATACTGGTAGTTTTCTTCAAGTTCAGCTACTACGAAATGCAGGGGGTGAGCAACGTGGACGACCACATGACCAAGAAATGTCCTTTGTTATGCATCCAATGAGGCCACTTCATGCCTCTTTAATATCACAACCATCCGCCACTGGTAGAACTGATGTCAATGCTTCCAAGTGGGATCGAGTTATTCCTGTCAATGTTGGTCCCACCTTGCAGTATCCTCCACGTGCTAGTCATGTTTTACCTTTTGGCTATCAATCGTCAGCCAACAGGTTTGGAGATGCTAACGCAGGACCTTCTACTATATCTCAAGCCGCTGATGAAGGATCAAGGACAGGAATCAAAGGATCCGGAATATTGAGCTCCATTAATGCAAGTGGTGGAATCTATGATAGAAGCCTTTCTGGGGTGCCATTAAGTGGTGCTAAGCAGAAGTCTGCGCTTCACTTGTCTGACCTAGAATCTTCTAACCCATGGTAATTTTAGTAGATACTGCACAAACTGCGTCTTTTGATGTCTGTCTGACTTTCTCTAATAATATCATTGAAACTTCTTGATGTTTGTTGCATGATAGTCGGCAAGGATCGTCACCTGCTGGCTCTCAAATGACTATATTTTATGGGGGTCAAGCTCATGTTTTCGATAATGTCCATCCCAACAAGGTTTGTCTTTTGCTTTACCAATGACACGTATCTTCTGTGTTTCTACTGTTTCTGTATATCTTTGTGTTGTTTTTTCTTTCTTTCTTTTTAAACAGATTAGTGAACAAATTTAGTGTTTAAGCCAACTGATTAAGTTATTGTCTAATTGCTCACTTGGCTAAATTCGTCAGTCTACTATACCAGGTATGTTTTGTGAGATGAAAGTAACATGCTTCAAAAGTAAATAAGATGTTTAACATGTGAAATCATAATCCCTCATACTTAACTTGGCTATGGTAATAACTGATGGTATCCCTGGCAATGTAATTCATGATCCATTTAGTTTTGATTTGGAGAATTTTGGTTAATCAATTTCTAGTGAAAGAGGAGAATTATCTTACTGAAGAAGTTTTAGCTTGCTGTAAAGAAGATAGTGATGGTAATAGTACTGGTATGTATCAAATCTGAATGGTAGGCACAACCGTAGATGAAAATAAAATATGACATTGAAGTAAAGCACGCGATGAAGTTATATGTTGTCAGGGGAATAACTGCTCTAGCTACTTGTTTCGGATGAGACACATAATGACACACAAAAAACACTATCATTGGGATGCTCCTGCAACTGACTAATTCTACGATGCCTTCTTTTCATAAAACAAGTGGATTTCTATAAAATGTTCCTTCACCATTTAGCCAAGATATCTGGCCCAGCTGCGCTCATAATATAGCTCACGAAAAAAATTAAATATCAATGCGGAAGCGTAGAGTGATTGAGGTTTGAAATGATTCATTGTCTTTTGATGCAATGGTACCCTTTAGCCTTTAGTATTATGTTGTTTGGAGAAGTATATGCTGACTCCAGGAAGGTCGATAGAGGGACAAATATGGCATGATGTTTGTGATTACTTTTTTTCACGCTCTTGGGGTTGGAACAAATAATGCCTCTTTTCATATACCTTGAGATCCATTAGTTTAGGAAGGATGTCAATTAGGTGATCTTGTGAAACAGCCATACCAATTCTATGCTTGGTTAGGTTTTGTCAGCTTTGAGATGTGGATATCATATTTTACGGAGAGGAAAGTAGCATAAGATGTAGCAAATTCTTTTGATAAGTAAACCTACCCAAAACCCCTGACCAACAATTAATGAATGGCCCTTTTCGCTCATTCAGTTATTTGAACTCCAACCTCTTGGTAGGAGGTGGAGGATCCATCAGTTGTCTTAAACATAGCAAATTAAGTGCATACAAGAGCCTCTAGTATGAAATCTAATTTCTCGATTGACGCTGAGAATTGGGATGGGATGCATCAGGAAATTCCACTAACAATAGACTATGAGTCTTTATCTGGGAAGAAAATACTGACATACCCAGATTATTATAGACCGTGAATCATTTTATATTGTTTTGACTTTTGACCTTATATTTGGGTTAGCATTAGTAAGTTCTGACAGCGTCATATGAGCTTTTTCGTCATCTCCTTGGCGTTTTAATAAATGATAAGACCCACATTGGTTGAGGAAATGAGTTGTGGTCTCCTTATATAATATGAGCTAGCTTATGACTTGAGTTTGGTCCAATGACATATTTTCACATGGTATAAGAGCCGGGCCCATCAATCCCTTGTGTGTTTCTCAATGTTTGTTTGGCTCCCGTAATCCACACTCCAGTTGAGTCCTGGGTGGGGGGTTAAGTCCCACGAATGTTGAGTGAATGAGTTGTGGTTTCCTTATATGGTCTTGGACAATCCTTTCCTCGTGAGATAACTTTTGAAATTGAGTTAGTTCCAAGGGCCATATCTCCACAATAAAGTTTATCTGGGCTTCTCCAGGAAAAGAATAATTTTAAAACTTAGATATTTTCTTAACTTGTTCCAGACCATCTGTACAGATTCTCTAATTCATCTTCCCTAAATGGTCCTAATTCTACTGTAATTCATTACTAAATTCTTTTTATTCAACTGTTAGTCTTCTTGCTGAGTATGGTTAAACTAACTTGGCAATGCATTAGTGTACTTGTAATATACCTAATACACTAGATTACCTTACATTTGTTTTTGAACTGTCAGGGACTGGGTGCCCTTGTTCTTTAAGAGAAGAATATTGTCCTTGAATATTTGTTCATTTTAAACCTTGTTGTGTGACATCAAGAGTTAGATGAAAAGCATGTATAAACTTTTTGTTGATTAAGTGCCTATGTTAGGTTCTTCAAACCTAAAATGAACGCTAGGGGTCCACCAAAAGAAAGAAAATCTTTTGGTCAAATCCTTGGTAGTTTTCAAAATCATTTGAATGTTGATCTCCGAGTCGAAAGCTGCTGTCATATAGTTGTCTTTTATTTTTAGGTCAAGATTAGTTTCATTAATGTCATTCAAGGAGTTCTGTGGTCCAGCTAGTTTTAGTCTCTGAAGGAAGTTCTTGGTGGAAGCCCTTGAACATGGGCTCTAAGGTACATAGAAGCACGTACTTTGGCCTCCAAGCTACCATTCTTAGTTCGTTATTCCTTGCTGTTCAAGTACATTATCTATTTATAGACAACGTAGTGCGCAGTTCCAAATCCTATTATGAATATATTTTTGGTTGGTCGTGTTATGTAGATCCCTTGTAAAGGGTGACTTCCCCTCTACCGGTCTCTTTTTTTGTCCTTTGCTTTCTTCTCTAATCCTATTCTTGTTTTTTCTACTGCTGCCACTGTTACCTGTGGAAACCGTAACTGCCTTCTTTTCATCTGCTAAGAAGTTCCTGATTTCCTAATACTTCTATTTTCTGATGCCTCAATTATTTTGCTCCTAGCAACTGTAAATTGAAAGTAACTACATTAACTACCAAGTAATAAGCAATTAAGAGTTGCCAGTCCTCCATTTTCTCAGTGGCATCTTGCAGATGTGTCACTAATTTCAGGCTGACTTTCATTGTTTACAAAGTCTCAAGCCTATAAAGAAAGTTTTGTTAACTCTACCTCTAGACCCACCAGTCTTAAAACCTTTGTATAAACTTCTAGCTTTTTCTAGCATCCATGCTCAGTAGAATTAAGACTATACTTTGGGATGGAGTGTATTAAGTACATTTTGATTGGATAACAATCTTATCCTTGAATGCACTCATTTACTTTGCTATTTGATTCGATTCTTAAGATGGTAGAAACAATCAAGTTTTAATATTTTTTTGCGTAACATGATCGAGTTTCCTGCTATGTATCAGGCAGATGTTATAATGTCCTTAGCTGGATCTAATGGAGGATCTTGGTCAACAACGTATGCTCCAAAACCTGCAGCAAGGCCATCAACTGGAGAAAATTATTCTCCTAAAGCAGAGAATGAGACAACCAAGGGCAGTAACTTAGCTCTAATAAGAGAGTTGCATGGCAGGCCAGCTGGCAAAACAGGTTTCACCCACGGTATTGGTTCTGGTGATCACATTTCTGCTCCTCAAGGTAATAAATTTTACTCTGTTGATATATGTTTTTATGCTGACTGCAGCAAGGCTCTATGGAATGTTAAAATTCCAAGACAACAGAAGAGCGTATATATAAATGCGCAACATTGTGTTGCCATCTAATTGAGAAATGTTATGTTGTGCCTCACATAATTGACACAAGTTGCGTGAGGGTTGCCTATGTTTGACAAGGGGAATTTGTGGACCCAAAATCTCACATAATCCAAAACTTTTTTCCATTTGATCTGTGTTGTGCATGAAAATGTCTTCTCATGCCAGCTGATGTTCATATTCTGTTTGACCTCAGACAGCATGTTTCCTCTAATACTTCATGGTATTCAAATATTTTCCTGTTATTTGTAGGTATCCATCGAGGGGCTAACATAATTAAGGAAGCAAAAAGTGCAGTGCAAGCAGCAGAAAACGATACTGATGAAAAACGAGAAGTGTGATTCAGATTCCAAATTGTTTAAAAACAAAACGGGCTGACATTGTCACAAATCAGGCATCTTGCTTTTCTTCTATTCCTTTATTTTTCACTACTTCACCCTGAGAAACCAGCTGAATTACATATCGAAGCCAAACTTCCAATCTTGTACCGCTCTATGTTTAGTTGTTGAATCAATGAAAATTTAGTTGGTCATTCCAAAAGAAATGCAGCAGATGTTTTTTGCAGGTTTGTTTAGAACCTTGAACTCTCAAGACATGTATGCTCCATCTGTTCGCTAAGGTCTAAATGCAGTTCCAGTACGGATAGCAAGGTTGTTTTCACTTGTCTAAATTCTGTTTTAGCTTATTCTTTGAGTGAAATTGCCCAAAAAGTGGAATGGCTATAGAAGATTCATTCATATATCTTGAACTGTAGTTGATTGATTTTTGGCTTCTTAACCTACAACTTCTTATACCAAAAGGAGCTTATTAATCTTTGAAATTTGAGTCACCTGTTTTAGAGTTTTAAATTTCAATAGATTTCTTTTCCTTTATTTTTGACAAAAAAAAAAAAAAAAAAAAGTTAGATGTGTTAATCCTTACAGCTAAAACATTTTAAGTCTATTTTAAGTCTTCTAGCGATGCTCCATTATGTTATGTGGGAAATGAGAGCATATTTTACCTAATTAAGCAATAGGTGGAGCTTGGTTGTGCCAAATTATTAACGGAGGATAAATATTGTGAATTTTTACATATTTGAAGAACATTTAAAACCCTTTTCCTATATTTTATTACAAAGTTACAATGAGTGAAGTAATCCTTTAATATTATTTCAATCATGATACTTTTTTCAAATTCTATGAAAAATTCTTAGTTCTTCTGTTGATATCTTTTTCTCATTAATAGTCACTCAGAAGTCAGAACTTATAGATTTTCAGAGGAGAAAGGTTAAAAACTAGGGAGAGAGAGTAAGAAGATCCATTATGCGTGTTTGTGGCATATGACCTGCTGTAAATAATGAGCTACAATAAAGAGAAGATGCCATTACAGTAAGCTACGATTTTGTCTTCACCACAATGTTTTAGGCTTGTTTTCTGGTGTGAAATGCAAGCGAGGAACGCAATGTCAGACAATTATACCATTCAGAACGAATTCTTCCATGAAAGGAAAGCCAATTACCAATCAAGGAAAGAAATGAGAGAGACCAAGTGAGAAATTTAATTCTTCCATGAAAGGAAAGCCAATTACCAATCAAAAGAAATGAGAGAGACCAAGTGAGAAATTTTATTGGTTTAATTTCCAGCAGTCCTTAGTTGAATCTGATCCTAATGGTCTGTAGCTTGATCTCTCGCACAATAACGAGTGAATGGTGAAAGATACACCTAAAGTATTATAATTTTTTAAGTTTCATATCTGAACTATCAGTTGTTCACTTCCTATCTAAATTTTCATCAACTATTTATCGGAACACACCTCAGCTATCAGTTGTTCATTTTTCCTACCTGAAAAACTGAAATATGTAGAAGTTATTTTTTGTACATTTTCAAATATTTTGCTTGAGCTAGTTGACGAGGTACATAATGATAGTAACATCTTTTCTTAAGAGTTCATTTTGTGCTGTAATATTTTGATATTACTAAATTAAGTTGACTTACAGTAACTTATAACTCTTCGTATTATCAGTTCTAAATGGTAAAAGATAATAGTCTTGTCACGCCGCCCCGCCTTGAAGGGTATAGGCGGCACACAGTGCCCTATTAGGACTGTTTGCTAGACTACTGTGCCTAAGCACATCTGTGCCTGGTTGGCTCTAACTCAGATTCAGCCAAATCCGCCCGGGCTGCTCATAACGGCGTTAAATACAGCCTCCGGCCCGGCTTGGGCCTATAGCCACACAATCTTGTAACATCGGCTAACGAATCATTCTCATATAGGGAAACCTATGCGGGCCGACAAGGGCACCATGTTGTCTAGTTATCTCTAACTCAATATAATGAATACTGAACATCTACGTGACCGGCGGTCACCACTACTATCGAGATGCGGCCCCACGCGACCCGATACAATCAACAGCACTAACTGACTAAACAAACGCACGGCCCCACACAACCGGCAAAACTAACTACAGGAGATATATATACACAATCTGCAAGCCTCTAAGAATATTGATAAGATGGTCGGACAGGGCCCCGACCTATCCGTATTATACAACAAAAAGAAAATGAACTACACCTCCTAAATATCAAACTCACGGATGACGGGAGTTGATGACTCTATGAGGTGGCTGAAATCACGAGGGATCGGCTCCTCGTCTATGAGTACCTGCAGGCAAGTAATGTAGTGCCCCAAACGGGCGTCGGTACCACTGGTACCGAGTATGCAAAACAAACTAATCATAAGCGAATATAAACAACATAATAGAAACTACGAACGGTAGAAGATATGCAGAGCACAATAGGGCGATAGAATACGAAACAAGCTTATTTGTACTGAGAATAAGGCGGGAGCATGCAACATCGGCGTGGCGATCTGTTGTCTATTAGCTAATAAATAACATATATATAGATACAATCAAGGACCAATACCCGGTCCCCAACAAGCCGGAAGGTGCCAACCAACAAACAATCTAATATCAGGCCGGGTCAAAACCATCAAACAATAAATCACTCCACTCGTCTACTAACTACAAGCACCTCTACCGGCCCTGGGTCTCCATCTCGGGCTATGGCCTGCGATATAAATAACTGTGTCTGAGCCCGGAGGACTCCTGTACTGTAAGCTGTAACTGTATGCGTATACGTAATCGTCCACGGCGCGAGCACTGCAAATAGCTTGCTCTTTGTTATGATGATCAGCGATATGAGACTTCATCCATCTTCGTCTCTTTTGCGGACGGCATGCCACTCCCTTGGAGTGACATATCCCCACCCTCACGGTGGGTCAACACGATTACCAACCCCGGGGGCGGCGGGGACGCTCAAAGAGAGTGCCCTCATAACACAAACAAGTCTCAACAATCAATAATCACATATAGCAAGCATGCTTGAATTGAAAATACTATATGTATTCTAATTTCTCATTATTTGTACTCTTTTCTGTGTTATCTTTGATTCTCATACTGATTTATACTGTATCTGAGATATTATCTAACTGTACGCTTATACGTATGCGAGATATCATCGGCGCTCGACTATACGTATCCCAGGATATTATCTAACTATCGATATTGCTTTACTAACTTTTATTCTGAACATATCTCATATGTATAAACATGCTTGCTAAATTTTAAAACACGCTTTCTAAACTCATACGAGACTCAATTCTTGACTTTTGAATTCTTTATTCTATATAACACGCTATCTCACATGCTTGGATTACTAACTTCTTGGGAATTAGCTTTACATACCTTAAGCGGATTTTCGACTAGCGTGGCTCGGTCAGTACTTCTGCTATTTCTCCCAACTGCATTCATATATATATATATATATATATATATATATCAATTAGAACTAAATACACTAATATTCTGGAAGAAAACATCACTTTCAATATATATATAGCCCAATTTGGCTTATCGAAAAAGCAGTCGAAAGCTTCGCTATTTCGGGAAAGTCCAGAAGGGAGAAATACTCAACTTTAGGGCTAGGGTATATTGACACTAATTTGGAGCAATTTCCTTACCTGGGCTCGGTAGCACGACGATTCGCCGGCCAGATTTCACGAAACTAAACCCGAGGAATGCTCCTTGCTGCTAACTACCTCGGTATCTGAGATAAATTCGAGTTTTGGACCGTGTTTGACAGCGTAATCTGATGGAAATTATCAAATAACCCTCGTTCCTCTTTCTCTCTGCTTACCCTCTGTTTTTCACTGCAAATTATAAACTTTAATGAAGAAAAACTGAAGTTGGGGGCTTATATAATTAGGACCTATAAGTCGCATTCACGGAATGCGATTTATAAGTCGCATTTTGCCTTGCGACGCGCCGACTTGGCGCTTGTCCGATCTTTTTTCGGGCCTTTTTCTAGCATGTATGGCATTCTAAAACTCTTAACCAACATGCGAATAGGTCATCTACATGTCAAAGAATTTACGGGGTGTAACATTCTACACTAAGAACATTCATGTCCTCGAATGTAAACTTCTAACTATAAAGATTCCCAACTTACTCAACTTATTTCTAGAAAAATTTTGGCAGAGTTTTCCCTGTAATATGGACTATCCCAAAAACCTGAAATACGAAAAAGTCCAATACGGGTACTCCACAATACTATAGTATTCATCACATGAAATATTGGAATCGGTTATCTCATTTATACATATACTATAAGGCACTGCATAAAATAACAATACTAACATACCTCTTGACTGACTAGGCTTGAAATAAGTGAGGATATCTGGTTTCATATCTTCCTCTGCCTCCCAAGTCATCTCCTCTCGGTTCTGTTACACCACATTACCTTGACAGACGCAATATCTTTGGTTCTCAATCTATGAATCTGTCTGTGTAAGATAGCTACTGGAACTTCTTCATGAGGTCAGCTCTTCCGTAACCTGGACATCCTGGACTAGGGCCGCTTTGGATGGGTCTCCGATGCACTTCCTTAGCATAGATACATGAAAAACTGGATGAACGGATTCTAATTCTGGAGGCAAGTTCAACTCGCATATGCCCACTTGGCCTATTCTTCGACGAATCTGATAAGGCCCAATGAACCTCAGTTGAGCTTACCTCTTTTATCAAAATCTCATCACCCCTTTCATCGGAGATACCTTGAAATACCCGAGTCATTTACATCAAATTCCAGGTCTCTCGTATGCGCACATCAGCATATGATTTCTGAGCGGCTCTGTGCAGTCAGTAGGCGTTCTCTGATAAGCTTTACCTTCTCCTCTGACTGTTGAATGATGTCTGGCCCAATTAGCGCTGACTTTCCAACTTCAAACCAACCAACCGACGATCTACATTTTGCCCATACAATGCCTCAAGGGCGCCATCTGGATAACCCAATTATTAGCTATTATTATAAGCAAACTCAATTAGTGGCAGATGCTGCGTCCCACTACTTCCAAATCTAGAACAACACGCCCGTAGCATATCCTCGCGTATGAATAGTGCGTTCGGCTGTCCATTTGTACGGGTGGAATGCCGTGCTCAAATTAATCTGCGTTCCCAGACTTCTCTGAAATGACTGCCAAAATCTAGCAGTAAATTGTATATCTAATAGAGGACAACTAGATACTGAAACGCCATGTAATCTAACTATTTCTCTGATATACAATTCGGCATAATCTTCGGCGGAAAGTAGTTTTCAGCGGGAAATGGGGAAATTCGTCGGTCACAGTCAACTATTACCCAAAGGGAATCATGTCTATGCCTGGTACAGGGTAATCCTGCGACAAGTCCATGTTTGTTACTTCCCATTTCCGAGAGAGGCACAGCTATGTCTGAGTCAATCCTCTTGGTTTTTGGTGTTCCACTTTTACTTGTTGGCGGTTAGAACATTGGGCTACAAATTCGGGTATTTCTCTTTTCATACCTGGCCACCAGTATCTCTCCTTGATATCGTGGTACAATTTCGTCGCGCCTGGGTGGAGAGAATAGCGGGCGTAATATGTACATATATGTCAGCGGCGGAGCCACTGAAAATATACAGATCACTGAGGCGGCCCTTACATCGTAGCACTTCATCCTCGATTATTTGAAAATGCAGGCGCTTTCCCTTGCTGAATTCTGTCCTAAAGCTGGACCAAGTCAGGATCTTCATATTGCCGTTCTTTTACCTCCACAACTAATGACGACACAACGGTGTTCTGAATTACCGCTCAGTTGTCCTCCATTTACGCTACACGAGCAGTCATGGCTAATTGGTGTATTTCTCTGACAAACTCCCGTTGTTGACTTAGATATGCCAAACTCCCCATAGATTTATGGCTAAGGGCGTTTGTTACCACATTGGCTCTTCTTGATTGATGGTCTGAGAATATTCACATTTAGAGAACTTGGCATATAATTGACGGTCATACTAGCTTATTATGCGGGCGCAGGGTAATCTACCGGTATAGTTAGAGCTTACCTGGCCTTCTGGCCGCATGTTAGGCTTCACGCATTTGCTGGATCAACCTGAACGACTGTCTGCACATTATGTGCAGGCCCGTATCTGATGGAAGGATCGATAATGATCATGATCTCTAATAATCTGGTGAATAACCTTGCATAAGCTTGAATAGATTTGGGTTGAATGACCCGAATGCTGCAGCAGTCTAACGATGCTCTAAATGTCTTATCAGACCATCATAACTCTTCTTCTGGAGTTGTGGACAGCTAACTGTTTTTGTTCTCTAATTGAACAATTGTAGGTTGTACTTAGTCCGACACCTCTCGGGGCGATACGTCACGGATCTTCATAGGGAACCTACCGATCTCCTTATCTTAGTAAACTTTTCATGCCAGCGAAGTACTACCAATTTCTTACGCCTTGTTCATATCCACTTGGATTTATACTGCTGTTTTGGAGAATTCTCGGTCGTATGAGCCATTACGCCAGGCGGCCTTCTAACTAGACACATCATTACGAAGATATCTTCGTGAGAACCAGCGGAAGTACTAGTTTGTCACTGACTACTGATGTGGACCCTTTCTTGGGGTACCCACGGGTTTGTCGGACTGGGACAAGTATACAAAGGCTGACTTGCGAAGTGTCCCATATAATAAATTGCTAGGTTGACTAAGGCCGAATCTCACCTACAAGGTTGGAAAAAAAACAGTGTACGACCACTTAACATGCTGGAAAAACATTATGGTATTGCTAACCTCTAAAAAATATGCCTATTCGGTTCTAATTCTGGTTCTGGCACATGCGATAATTTACTGATCTTTAGGGATCTTCCTGCTAATACGAGCGCCCGAGCAGTCGATGAACCGTCTAGCTGCGCCCGTATCACCAACCACGACCCCGAGGCTACAAACTCTGTGAGCTTAAAGCCTAAGATCTAACAACAAGCATATAAATTACGGTTAACTCAATAAGGTGAGAGCCCAGAAAGTTTCTATGGCTTCGTCGTAAATCACACTTAACTTTGCCCTTTTGGCGGGTCTGCGGTACGGTGGTATGCATATTTCATATCGGAATTTATCAGTTGTTCACTTTCCTATCTAAATTTTCATCAACTATTTATCGGAACACACCTCAGCTATCGGTTGTTCATTTTTCCTACGAAAAACTGGAACTCCTGTAGAAGTTACATATTTTTGTACATTTTCAAATATTTTGCTTGAGCTAGTTGTCGGGGTACATAATGATAGTAATATCTTTTCTTAAGAGTTCATTTGTGCATAAATATTTGCGATGTACTAAATTAAGTTGACTTACAATAACTTATAACTCTTCGTATTATCAGTTCTAAATGGTAGATAATAGTCTTGTCACGCCCCGTCTTGGGGGTATGGGCGGCACCTGGTGCCCTATTAGGACCTGGACTGCTAGACTACTGTGCCTAAGCACATCGGTGCCTGGCTGGCTCTAACTGGATTCATGGTATCAACGGGCTATATAACGAGTTGTAGAAGCAGCCTCCGGCCCGGCCCCAGGCTATAGCCTGTCTTTGTAACATCGATAACCAGAATCATTCTCATATACGAAACCTATGCGGACGACAAGGCCACTATGCTGTCTAAGTTATATCTAACTCAATATAATGAATACTGAACATCTACGTGACCGGCACGGTCACCACTACTATCTGAATACGGCCCCACACGGCCAACACAATCAACAACACTAAGTAACTAAACAAGCATACATTTATGACCGGCACAACTAACTACAAGTAGATATATATACACAATCTGCAAGCCTCTAAGAAACTGATAAGATGGTCGGGACAGGGCCCCGACCTACCCCGTATTATACAACAAAGAAAATGAACTACACCTACGAATATCAAGCTCACGGATGACGGGGAGTTGATGACTCTATGGTAGCTGGAATCGCGGGGATCGACTCCTCGTCTATGAGTACCTGCAGGCAAGTAATGCAGCACCCAAACGGGCGTCATACCACTGGTACCGAGTATGCCAAAACAAACTGATCATAGTTGAATATAATGACATAACTAGCAAAGCTACGACGAGTGAAGATATACGAAGCATGCAGGCCGACAGAATGCAAGAGCAAGCTTATTTGTACTGAGAATAAGGCGGGAGCATACCTGTCGACGTGGCGATCTGCTGTCTATTAGCTAATAAATAACATATATATACATATATAACAATCAGGACCAATACCAGCCCCATAAGCCGGAAGGTGCCAACCAACAAACAATCTATATACCCCTACCCGAGTCAAAACCATCCAAAAATAAATCGCTTCACTCGTCTATTAACTATGAGCACCTCTACAGCCCCTTGGGTCTCAGCTCGGGCTATGGCCTCTGATATAAATAACTGTGTCTGAGCCCGGAGGACTACTGTACTGTAAACTGTAAGCGTATGCGTATACGTGAATTTGTCCCACAAAGCGGCTAGCGAGGGTAGCTATGCTTGTTATGATGATCCCAGCTGATATGAGGAAAGCTCCACCCCATCTTCGTCCTACTGCGGACGGCATGCCACTCCTTGGAGTGACGTATCCCCACCCTCACGGTGGGTCGACATAATTACCAACCCAGGGGTGGCGGACGCTCAAGAATTGCCCTCATAACACAAACCAGTCTCAACAATCAATAATCACATATAGCAAACATGCTTGGGCCCCGAAAATATTATCTGTATTCTGATTTCTCATTTTGTACTCTTTTCTGTGTTATACTGATTCTCATACTGATTTATACTGTATCTGAGATATTATCTGACTGTCTGGCTATACTGTAACTGAGATATCATCTGTTGTCTAACTTTATACGTATCACGGGATATTATCTAACTATCGATATTGCTTTTACTAACTTTTATTCTAAACATATCTCATAATATTATAAACATGCTTGCTAAATTCAAAAACACACTTGCTAAACTCATACGGGACTCAATTCTTGACTTTTGAATTCTTTTTTCTATATAACACACTATCTACTGTCTTGGATTACTAACTTGCCAGGAGTAACTTCCTTGCACCTTAAGCGGTTTTCCGACTGTGACTCAGTCAATATTCAGCTATTTCTCCAACTGCATTCATATATATATCAATTAGAACAAAATACACTAATATTCTGGAAGAAAACATCACTTTCGATATATATATAGCCCCAATTTTGGCTTATCAAAAAAGCAATTATCTGAAAACTAGCTATTTCTCGAAAGTCAGGAAAGGAATACTCACTTTAGGGCTAGGAGTATATTGACACTAATTTGGAGCAATTTCACTTACCTTGGCTCCGGTAGCACGACGATTGGCCGGCCGAATTTCACGAAACTAAACCCGAGGAATGCTCCTTGCTGCTAAATACCTCGGTATACGAGATAAATTCGAGTTTGAATAGTGTTTGACAGCGTAATCTGATGGAAATTATCAAAAAATTATCAAATAACCCTCGTTCCTCTTTCTCTCTGCTTACCCTCTGTTTTTCACTGGAAATTATAAGAAACTTTAATGAAAAACCGAAGTTGGGGGCTTCTGAAATGCGATTTATAAGTCGCATTCCTGGAATGCGATTTATAAGTCGTATTTTGCCTTGCGACGCGCCGACGTGGTGCTTGTCCGATCTTTCCTCGGGCCTTTTTCTAGCATGTATGGCATTCTAAAACTCTTAAACAACATGCGAATAAGTCATCTACATGTCAAGAATTTACGGGGTGTAATAAGTACATGACTCATTGTTACACAAATGCAGGAGCTCGATTGAAGAACTCGAGATTTTTAGACTGGAACCAAGTTCGAGAATGCAACTCAAAGAGAAGAAAAATAGAGTAGGAAGAAAAGAGAGTTGCGAGGAAATTGTAATATCATGTATATCAATGAATCTTTTTTGTACAATTATAAGCTATAAAGTGAATGAATGAACATTTTGCATCTCATTCTAACAGATTATTCAATTCTAACAGCCTAACTAACTCGACAGCAACAACCTAACTAACTCGGCAATTATAACTAACTTCCACTTGGCTACCGACTAGGACTTCACCTCCAACTAACCGATCCTCTTCATCCTTCATTATCTGCTACATTTCCTATATCAACATTCCCTTGAACAGAATATCCTTAACTACAAGGATCAAAATGGGAAAACCTTATTTTTAAAGCAGTATAGAACTCTCAAGTAGCCTCATTAGCAGGTAAGCCATGCCATTTAACAAGGACCTGGGCCTAACCTTATTGCCTTGTTAAACCAACCTTCTCTGCAAGACATGCTCAAGATTTATGCAGTGAGGGTGAGCAATGACCAACTCAGGTGGAGAAGAAATATGAGAAGACAATTCATAACACTTCTTTAATAAAGATACATGAACAATAGGATGAATTTTAACAGCTACATGAAATAATAGAGTGTAAGCCATTGGTCCAACCCTCCTGAGAATTTGAAAGAGACCATAAAATTTGACAGCCAACTTGTAAAAAGACTTGTATGAAACAATATGTTGTTTGTAAGGATGAATCTTAATATAGACTTAATTCCCAACCTCAAAAGACCAGTCCCTCTTATGTAGGTTAGTCTATTGTTTCATCCTCAACTGAACTTTGCCCTAGTGATGCTTGAGGAGTTGGAGCGTCATCTCTCTATGAAGGAGAGTATTATCTACTTCTATAGAAGCTGACTAACAAGGAAGGTAAGGAAAATTCAATGGGGATGGTCTCCCATACAAACTTTCATATAGAGTCATGTGAATTGCAGAATAATGAGAAGTATTGTACCAGTATTCAGCCATAACCAAACAAGCAGAACAATGGTAAGCATCTTCACTACAGAAGCATCTCAAGTAAGTCTCAGAATATATCTTCAAGACCTCCGTCTGACCATACACTATGGATGATAAGCTGAAGAAGTATGCAAGTGAATACCTTGGAGTGTGAACAAGTCTTGTCAAAAAGAATTGAGAAATACAATATCTCTATCACTAGTGATTGTATCAAGAAGACCATGAAGTCTCACAACCACATCCAACAACACTTGAGCCACAGACTAAGCAGTACAAGGGTGTCTAAGGGACATGAAGCAGACATATTTGATCAGTCTGTCTACAACTACCAATATCACCTCAAAACCACCATATTTTGAAATACCAATTATAAAATTCATGCTAATTTATGGCCATACAACTTTTGGAATAGGCAAATGCTGTAATAAGCCAAGGAAAGCTGCCAAATCTGCTTTGTTCTTTTGGCAAACATTACATGCATGTATAAATTTTATAACATCTTATATGATCCCCTTCCAATAAAACAATGTCAAGAGTCTCTTCAAGGTGACTTCAATTACATAGTGACCTTCATGGGAAGAAGGATGTCATAAAGTTATGATATTGGTTCTCAATTGTTAGTCCTTACCCACAACCAGTCTACCTTTCCTTCTCAACTGCTGATTAAACCAAGTCTATTGTATATGATTTATGGCTGAAGTCTGTAAATATTGGATAAGGGATTTAAGTCATGATCAGCCTACCAACTATTGGCTATAACTGAAAGAGTTCACAATTACTAGTAGAAAAAACCAAGGACATAAGTTTAGCTCCTGTCACTCTGGATAATGTATCAACAACTTTATTTTTCACCCCCTCTCTTATACTCAATAGTATAATCAAGTAGCATTAACTTGGTCAACTACAAAAGCTAAGAGTTGGTATGTAAAGCCTGCTCCATCAAGAACTTCAATGCCTTATAATTAGTTATAATAACAAAATTTTGATCAAGTAAATACCGTGACCACTTAATTACTGCATGTACAATAGCTATCAATTCTCTGTCAAATACTGACACAACAACATGTCTGGGAAAAGGGCTTTGCTAATGAAAGTAATGGGATATTCCTCCTGCATGAGAGTTTTCCTAATGTTATAGCTACTAGCATCAGTCTTCACAACAAATATTTTAGCAACATCAGGTAAAGCCAATACTGGAGCCTTAGTTAATCTCTCACTTAGATGGGCAAAAGCAGAAGCTACTTTATAAATTATCTTTCCTCAAAAGATTAGTTAATGATTTGCAAATAATACCAAATCCCCAAATGAACCTTCTGTAATAACTAGTAAGGCTCAGAAAAACTCTCAGTTGCTTTAAAGTAGTGGAGGTAGGTAGTTCTGTATAGTCTTAACCTTTTGAGGATCAGTAGACACATCATGTTCAGTGATAAAATGGCTCAAGTATTCTATTCTCAAAATCCCAAAAAACACTTACTTTCCTGAACAAAAAATTGATTTTGCTGCGTTATCTCAAAAATAGATTTAAGATGCTTCAAATAATCCTCCATACTCCAGCTACATATAAGTATATCATCAAAGAAAGTCAATACAAACTTCCTCAAAAGAACATGGAAAATAGTGTTCATGAGATCCTGAAATATAATTGGTGCATTTGATAAGCCAAAGGACATAACTAGGTATATAAAGTGACCAGAATGTGTCCTAAAGACTGTCTTTAGAAAGTCAATACAAACTCCTCAAAAAGAACATGGAAAATAGTGTTCATAAGGCCCTGAATGTAGTTGGTGCATTTGACAAGCCAAAGGGCATAACCAAGTATTCATAGTGACTAGAATGTGTCCTAAAGACTGTCTTTGGAATGTACTCTACTGCCATTCTCAGTTGGTGATAATCAGATCTATGATCAATATTAGAGAAAATCTTGG
>JACEIK010000552.1:389869-418563 GCA_018107945.1 Datura stramonium | reverse complement strand
TTATACATAGATTTCCTCATAAGTTATGTAAGTATTAGTTATGTAGAATTACTAAAACACAACCAAACACCGCATAAAATTAATATATGAATAACTTTTATACAACATTTGAAATCTACCAACCAAACATAATATAAAATTAATAAATGAATAACTTTTATTCCATATGAAAATCAAACATGATATAAAATTGATACATAAATAACCAAATTATTCATGTATTAATTTGGGCCTTACACCGTAACCAAACGGCCCTCACGGTATTGAATTTTTGGCTAATTTTGCCATGTAGGTATATGTAAGTAGTAATTACCACAACAAAGGGCATTTTAGTCCATATAGAAAAAGAGTATGATATGCAGGGAAAACTGAACTCCGGAGTGACAACCGATTGAAAGCTTAGGGTTACGAATCGCTCTAATTCCCTCGGACTGAGAGTTCATTGAAGACTTCAATTTTTAAAAGCGCTAAGGTAATTAATTTGTTATACAAACAATTCATACAGTTATCTATTACCAGTAATTTACCTCATTCAATAGTTTGGCAGAGGGAAGAGAGTGGATAGAAGTTTAGATTTTTGTTTATAGACGAGTTGGAATGCCATAATTTGTTTGGCCGAAGTGAAACTGAGAATTTTACTTTAGTATTTTTAATGAATCATTGAATTGCAGATAGAAACAGCTTTAGCATAGTTCATTACTGGTAGAATCCTAAAAGAATCCTAAAAGAGCTGAAAACGCTGTCTTTTTTCATTCACGGGCGATTGCTCCAGCAAATTATAGTAACTCCCATCCTTTTCTTTTTTAATTTTTTTTATAAGTACGTTAAGTTTCTTTCAGCTGCATACACACTTCCATTAAGGGGGTTCGAAAATTAAAAATATAGCCCCGGAGATTTGAATTTGGAATCTCTTAATTTTGAATCCCTAAAGCATTGAGGCAACCACTACTCTTGCGTTTAGGGGATCTGTACGTAAATTTTCTTTAAAATTACCTTATATACTGTATAACTTTTTGCCGAAGCGGTTTGATTGAACACCCTACTGCCCCCTAGATCTGCCCCACTTATATATTAGTTCACTAGAAGTTGGTTCTCAAATTGTGATTTTTTAGACATCTCCAACAATAAATGGTCATTATAGTAAGAAAATGTTTAATGAACTGTATTTATGTGCTTTCGTATGTTATTGCCACTGTATAGAATCCTTATCTGGCTCTCTTATAGAGGGGATGTAATTCTTTGTTCTCAATTCCCTTTGTACGCAAGGTTTTAATGTGGGTTTTGCATGCTTAAAAGAGGCGGTTTTCACTTTTAATGGACTGTTCTTCTTTTTCTGGCTTAGCAGAAAAGGAAATGAAAGGGACAGAGGTTTTTGTTGGCGGTTTGGCCCGTACTACTACCGAAAGCAAAATTCATGAGGTTTGTTTCAGATTTATGTCACCTGGTCTATTTGGTTCTTCAAGTTTATTTTGTTCATTTGATATTTTTGGTTCAAGTTCTTTTTCGTTTTTAATTTTATGTTTTCACATAGAGCTTGTTTTGATTTTCTTTCTGTATGGATAAAATAAGTAGATATTATTAACTGGGTCAGCACCGAGCAATTGCTGAGAGTTATAAAAAGTGCATAAAGGAAGTCTTAAAAAACAAATGTGTTATCTACATTGCTAACAATTTTTATGACCTATCAAACAACATTATTTTAAAGTTTTGTTATGCACCCAAGGGTGTGGCCTTGTGGTCAATGAAGTGGGTGAGAACCATGAGATATCAGGTTCAAACCTTAGTAGAGACAAAAAAACACTAGGTGATTTCTTCCCATCTGTTCTAGCCTTGGTGGACAGAATTACCTGGTACTTGTTGTTGTTGGAAGGTGGTAGGTATCCTGTGGAATTAGTCGAGGTGCGCGCAAGCTGTCCGGACACCATGGTTATTAAAAAAATGTTTTATTTTACCAAAAGCAAGGTCAGTTAAACACACATGCATCGGTATATGACTAGGGTAAGTTTCACCATTAAAAGGCAATCGGGTGGTTCACTTGGGAGAGGCCACGATTCAGGTTGGGATAGTAAATGGAATCTTGTGCAGAGTCTTCCGTGTGTTCCTACTAGCTGCATGGAGATAGGTATATCCAGAGTCCTTTCCATTACTCAATGGATCCCTATTAGATTTTTTCTAAAAAAGGTCCCATAACTCCCTTGCTACCTTACAATGTAAAAGAGATGATTAGTGTCCTGGATATCCTTCATACCTAAAACACCTATCAGATGGGATAAAGCGTCTCATTCTCTTGTTGTCTTCGAGGTATATATCATGTAAAATGTCCAACAAAAGCATGTGACTTTGACTGGAGCTTTAGCTTGCATAACAGCTGCCAAGGCCTGTCATTGGATGCCTTTCTACAGATTATGATAGAGTGTATGATTTACTAATCCATTTCACTTTTTCAGAATCCGTATCTTGGATACAAGTTTTCCTGGCAGAGAAATCAATCGCTGAAGCTCCAATCCCCACATTACCTTATATTTAGGTACCATTTGCAATACCCTAAGGTATCGTGTCATTAGTATACACTACAAACCTAAATAAATCAAGGGTATTTATTTCTCAGAAGTGTGACCAAGCCAAGGATCATTCCAACATTTTATCTTCATACAATTTCTCTCTACAAAATGAATATGGATTTGGAATTCTTCCCATGACTTTCTAATATATTCCATGGTCTTGCTGTATGAAAAACAGAGACATTTTGAGTGCACCAGTGGTCCTATATGCCATAATCACCTTCAAAATTATACCTCCACAACTATTTCTTTTTGATAGCCATGGTGTCCGGGCCAACTTGCACGCACCTCGACTAATTTCATGGGATACTTGTCACCTTTCACCAGCAGCAGGTCAGGTAGCTTTATCCACTAAGGCTAGGATAAATGTGAAGAAATCACCTGGTATTCTTGTCTCTGGTGGGATTTAAACCCCCCATGGTTCTCAATCCACTTCATTGACCACTAGGCCATACTCTTGGGTGCATATCTCCACTACTATTTATTTAATATACTTTTTGTAAAGATATGAAACCTGGTTTAACTCAACCTCAAAAAGATAGCTCATGAGGAGAGAATTTTCCAAGTCCATGTAAGCAAACCATCAATCCATTCCCCAACTGATGTGGGACGCTAATCCAAATCCATATAAAGAAACTGCCAATCCGTTCCCCAACCAATGTGAGACTCTAATCCACTTTAACATGGAGCCTTAATTTTTTACCCCAATTTCACCAACATTAGTTGGTTTCTACACATTTTACTACCTTATAGAATGGAACTTATGTTGATAATGCTACATTCAAGTTTCTTCTCATAACACCTAGCTGTTCTAATACCTTTGGGAGGAGTAGTGGAGATTGATGTATAGCATCTTCAGGGGGGAACTATTGATCAGGGTCAGTCATCCTCGCACCGAGCAACATAGTTTCTTTCAAGTGACTAGTCTATGTTTAACTTTGTTACCCCCCTGCCGTACCACCTCTGACTTTTATCTGGTCTCCGATGGGAGACCAAGACGTGGAAATTCACCACTTTTGCACCCAAGTACCTGCTAAGGATTGCACATACATAACATCATTTATAGGGTATGACAGGCTTTATCCTATTTTTATGTGCATTGAGATACAGCTTCGAAAGCTAAAGAACTACCTTTAGCATCAAAAGTGTTCTCCTTTGCTCCAAACAATCAAGATACTGTCAGCTCATAAATGTGAGGAACTGTGAATTCAGACCTTATACTTCTTCCCACTGTAAACAATAATCCTGCTTAGCATCCCTCTTACACCTTCCATAGCCAGACAAAGAAAGTAGATGGATGGACTCCCTGTCTAATTGATCCTTCAAATTGTTGCTCCTTCATAACTCTAATTGATCCTTCAAATTGTTGCTCCTTCATAACTCTAATTGATCCTTCAAATTGTTGCCTTATGTATGGGTGTTTAAGTCTCCTATTGACTTGAAGGATTAGAGTTAGGCTAGATTGTGTATTCAGTCAAAGGGTTAAATCCACTGAATTCTAGGGATGACTAGTTTTCTGCTGTCTTTGAGTGCTTGGTTGGGTCATTTTCTGATCTGATCATACTTCTTTTGAGGAAAGTAGGGTTTGTCCCTTATTATGGTAAATGACATAATTGCTCCTTTTTGCTCATTATATCATAAATTGCATTCTCATGAACTATATTACAAAATGGATACTGTTCTAACTTCTAATAATCAGTTTTTTTCTTATATAGACTATATGATACTATTATTGTTTGTCTCCTTTATTCCTCTCTCTTTTGGGGAGGGGGTGGGGTGCGGTGCGGTTGGTGCGGTGCGGTTGTTAAACTTAGTTATGCCCTTTTTTGTGGTAGATCAGTTTACCTAATTACATTATACACCTGCAAATTTATTTTTCTCGACTCTACTTTAACCTTTTAAAAAACTAACAAACCACTCCTCTGCCAAAAGCTAGTGTTTTTGGGTTTAGGGGTTACAGGAACATAATGGTAAGAAAAACATGATTAGAGCTGGAGTTCGTATTGTCAATGATTTGTAACTATCTTATATTATTACTCTGTATTTGTGTCAGATTTTGTTTGTAACAAACATCCGCATTTTACAGGTATTTTCTTCATGCGGAGAGATTGTGGAAATACGGTTGATAAAAGACCAGATAGGCAATCCCAAGGTCTGTCAGTATGATCTGTTTATTTGTATTACCTGTAGTTTTCATGCTTTGCCCTCAATGCCCCCCCTCAAAAACAAAGCTAAAAAGAGACAATAGAAAAGGGGCTGTTTAGATGCTAATGTTGTACCATTAATTTGTTATGATTACAGGGCTTTTGCTTTGTACGATTTGCAACAAAATATGCTGCTGACAAAGCTCTGAAGGAAAAATCTGGATATGTGGTAAAAGCCTAATGATAGATGCATTATTTCATTGCCTTTGTCTTGATAAAGTCTTACATTTTTCTTTTTGCTATCAATTTGGCTTTGTGATGCTGTTATTACTCATTTATGTACATAAGAACGACCACTTGCTTGGATAAGCAATAGTATAATATTCCTAGTAACTAGCCAAAACTTATTCTTGATGTCTTACATCCAGTTTCAAAGGTTTCCCTTCTGTTGATTCAAGAGAGGGTCCCTCTAAAAGAATATTAACAAAAAATTGTGACTTACTTAGAATATTGATTTTACCTAGAATAAAAACATTGTCTGTATAACCAACTATTTCTTGACATTTCACTTTAACTCATTACTTGAATATTTTTCTTCACGAAGATGAGCTTGAAGCATTGAACTACACATCTTGCTTTCTTGAAAGCTCACGATTAGGATAAATGCTGGGATTTGTTCCTCCAATGCGAGCAATTGATCAGTTCTGAGTTTTTTTTGCTCTTTTTCCTTTTTACTTTCTTTATTTTGTTCTTTGGATAGCTATGGACACCTAATTTGGTGTTTGTTCAGCTATGGATGCCTTTGTTTTGTTCGGTTATCTCCCTATTTATTAATTAAGTAGCAAATAGTTTCATGGGCATTATATAGTACATCTAAATAGGACATAGAAACTTAAATAAAGGGCTTTGCATGTACATATGTTATATTCGATAACATAGTGTAGCATTAGTCTAGTAAAAAACTGTATGCTGGACTATTAACCTATTGATAGTTATGGACCATAGACCTATTAATAAGTCCATGGATCCAAATAGTAGACTCCTATCATATTAGGGGGAGCCCTATGTGGATCTTATCAGGTACTGAAAGATTGGTTGGAGCATTAAACTACCTTTCTATTTCCACATCGAGTTCTTCATTTTCTATGGTTGTGGCTTGTCAATTCATGCTCTCTGAATGCTGATCATCGGGATGCTGTTGTATGAACTCTAAGATACATTAGTAAAGCACCAAGCTAAATATTACTGTACAAAGACGAAGGTAAATCTCAATATATAGGATACTCTGACGCAAATTGGGTTGATTCTCCTATTAATCAACTATTTCTCAATATATAGGATACACTCGTTGGCCATGATAGCGCTTGATGGTATTCATTGTATCCTCCTTGAGTAGATCCCCAAAATTCTGGTAGAGGCTAATAGGAAAACCATCAGGACCTGGAATTTTGTCACTGACACACTATCTCACACACTCAAGGACTTCCTTCCTCAAATTGCCTCTGCAATCATTCTTTTTCCTCCATGTTGATGCTATCAATCCCCTGTAGATTGAAATCAGGCATCCAGTGCTCTGTTTCTTTATAGAGTTTTTGGTAAAAACTGATAATTGCGCTTTTAATCTCTTCAGAATATGAGACAGTAGTCCCTTCCACTTCTAGATTATCAGTTGAATTGAATCTCTTATGTGCTGTGACAATTCTGTGAAAATATTTGGTGTTTTTATCCCCTAGTTTGAGCCATTGCACTCTAGATCTTTGCTTCTATGCTATTTCCTCACACCTCATCAAATTTCACAGACAAGTGAGTGTTTTGTAAGAGCTCCTCCTCAGCAAGAATTCTTTGTTCCTGAATCTCTTCCAAACTGGCTAGTTGACTCAAGACATCCTCCTCCTTCTGTTTCTAGTTTACCCTATTATCCAGGCCCTACTTCAGTTTTTCTTTCAATGATTTCAACTTCGTAGCCAAAATAAATGAAGGTGTCTAATTGTCAGTGAATGAAAACCAGCATTCCTTGGCTTTATCCCTGAAAACTTTCGGGCTTCCACTCCCATCCACCATTGTTCAAATTTGAAGTATCATTTCTTCAAACTTAAATCTCCACAGGATAACATTATATGATTGTGATCTGAGCCCAATCTAGGAAGAAAATTCTGTTTAATCTGAGTGAAAGATTCATCCTATTGATGAGAATATAAAAATCTATCTATTTTGGAAGCTGTCATGTGGTTATCACCTTTTCTTCATGTAAAGGATCCCCAAATAAAGGAGGACCAAAGAGCTCCATGTCATTAAATCAATCAGTGAATTCAACCATAGCCGTAGATATTCTGTTACATCCTGATCTTTTAGCGGGGTATCTTCAGACATTGAGCACTTCAACTTGCTTAATGTACGCTTAGTGTCGTCATCAAGGTACTAAGGCATTGTAAGCCTCTTTTGAAGAGGTGACACTAAACAATTGATCTTTCACTTTATCGTAATTTTTTTTCAATTTCTTTGTTTGTTTAATTTTTCATTCATACTTATAATTATTAGTTTTGGACTAAACATATATATTTATATATTTTCTCCCTTTGCGCCTTTTTTTCATTAAAGACCGAATGGACCTTAGAGCTTTTTGCGCCTTTTGCTTTTGATAACACTAGTTCCATATCTGTAATGGAAGTCCTAAAATACGAACCAGAACCAATCGAAAGAAGCTTGTTCTGGGAAAGCAGCAGACGTAGGTGTCCACCATTGTAACAACAATTGATGATTCTTTCTCTACCAATCCGCCAAAAGAATGTATTCTGCATCTCTTCTTGATTGGAACTCAAACAGAAAACTGGGTTCAATTCATGTCATATATCTGTAGATTGTGGATACCTCTCCATGTTTGTTGCGTCCACCGCCTGAGTTCATTGCGAATGGGGAATTCATCGCAATCTGGGAATCTGTCTACCAGGTATCTGTACAGGGAGCATATATTAATAACTGGAGGGAAATTTTTCTTTTTTTTTTCTTTTTGATAATCGTGGTGTTCGAGCCAGCTTGCCCGCACCTCGACTAAATCCACGAGGTATCTTCCACCTCCCACCAGCAATAGGTATCAGGTAACTCTGTCCACCAAGGCTAGAACAGATGTGAAGAAAATCACCTAGTGTTTTTTGTCTCTGTTGATGTTTGAACCTGAGACAGGTCCCACCCACTTCATTACCCTTGGGTGCTTGCTGGAGGGAATCTTTGCTGGTTGTTTCTGTGCTGCCTTGTTGTTGGCTCCAAAAGAATTCCACTTACTTTTTTTGTATAGCATCCTTGTAGCATTCCTCTCCCCTAAGTCTCAGTGTGCAAGGTTCCCCCTTTTCAGTAATCAATTTACATGATTCCTTGTTAATGAATTTGTCGATTTTAGAGATGAGCCCACCACAGCCTTCATTAAATGCATTTTCTGGCAAAATGATCACAGACCTTGCATTTCCACTAACNTATTGAACTTTAAGGGGCAATAAATAATTAAATACAGGTAGATATATCTCTGCATCTCCAAGACTTGAAGGATTTGCCTTTAATGATTGACGCTGTGGCTAACCTTCTACAGAGCCACATAAGTGCTCCTCTGCTCAGCTTCAATCTTCTCAGGTAGAGCCTTGGACTCTCCACTCATTCGTACCATGTATCAGTAGAAGATCTGGACTAATTGAGGTCATATGACTTCCCCCCTAATCTGAAATAAATCCTATTCTCCATGTCTAGCGAGCTGGTAAGAGAAAGAAAGGGGGAAAAAAGGGTGATAGGGGTTATTCCAGTAAAGGAAGTTCACTGGAAAGAGAAATCCATAGGCCAGAAGGGCCCTTGGGAATTACCTTGGGAAAAGTGCAGTGGAGGATATTTGTGATAATTTCATCAGATTGTGTGTAATGTATTAAGTTAGACTTACTTTATTAATGGCATAAAGATGATTTCTACGGACCAATGTATAATTTATCCAGCTCATAATGTGCATGACTAATATTCTTTTGATGACCGAGAAATCCCCGAGGACCAGTTGCTCATGGTTTGAAACTTGGTGACTGGATAATTCTCTCTTAGTATGAAATGTTTGGAAGATTCTCAAAGATTGTCATCCTGTTATGAGTCTGGTTGCCTGTATCCTGTTGACCAGTGGGATTTTTGTCTCCCTATTAATTTGATTTATTTTTGTGGCTATTATTTCAGCTGGACGGGAAGAAAATTGGGGTTCGCCCCTCAGTTGAGCAGGACACACTATTTCTTGGAAATCTTAACAAAGGTTATCTTGCAAATCTTGTTGTCTGAGAGTTATTGCCTGACTTAACTAGTGTCTTTCTGTGACATTGGAGAAGTTCTATAATGACAATTTCAATCTACATTCCAATGCTTCATTTAAAATGTGAAGAGCCTTTACATAGAAGATATTTTGAACTTACAAGGACTTAGCATTATCTTACAAATTTATGGGCTGATATTTCATAATATCTATTGTCTTGCTGCTATTCTTGTTATGCAGGTGCTACATAATAATTGCGTTTTCATTCTTTTAGTTTATTACAATGTACTTTACTTTTCTGGATTATGAATTTGACAGTTAAATTATCTCTTTTTCTTTTTCTCATTCATTTTGGGCTTTGTACTCTTGTAGTTTTATTAGGATGCATTTTCTTCTCTGGAGTTGCAAACTCGAGCTTTAAATCATCTTCCTTCTACTTATGTTTTCTTTGGCACTTGTGCGAGAGACATGTTTTCTTTTAGTCTTTATGCATTCCTTATTGCTTGTTTGGATTATTTCAAGGTTGGAGTGACGAAGAATTTGAGAGTATTGTGCGCCAGGTACACCTTTAACTGCTTATAGTGCATTTTTTAATCTCGACATATTGTTTGAATATCCATCTCTCCCTCTCTCCAGGTGTTTCCAGATGTTGTATCTGTTGAGCTTGCAATGATTGGAGATGTCCAACCAGGTCAGAAGCAACGGAATCGGGGATTTGCCTTCGTGAAATTCTCATCTCATGCTGTAAATGCCTCTGTCTATGTTTACATTATTAATTAGTATTATGGTTGTTGAATTATTTTAATCTTGTTGTGACATCAGTTATACTCATATTGTTGCATCTTAAATACTACAGGATAGAAGCTCAGGTTCGTGGTTTTGATTCTCAGTTCCAGAACCAAATTCTGATGCCTAGATTCTTGTATAATCTCCCAATATGAAATAAACTCTCAGACATGTTATTAACCTCACCTTATCAAAAACAAAAAAAAACTCCCAGACATGTTATTACAGTTTGGGAAATTAAGTCTTTAAAATATGACAATAGCATTCTATTCAATCTTTAACATATGACTGAAATGCATACGAGATATTCTAAAACGTGAAACAAAAGCTGCAAAATTTGTTCTCCCCAAAATTTTGTACACCACATGAAAGTGTTACTTGTGCTTATGAGAAACTCTTTAGGACTGAAATGTTAGGACTGAAATGCATATGAGATATCCTAAACGTGAAACAAAAGCTGCAAAATTTGTTCTCCCCAAAATTTTGTACACCACATGAAAGTGTTACTTGTGCTTATGAGAAACTCTTTAGGACTGAAATGCATATGAGATATCCTAAACGTGAAACAAAAGCTGCAAAATTTGTTCTCCCCAAAATTTTGTACACTACATGAAAGTGTTACTTGTGCTTATGAGAAACTCTTTAGGACTGAAATGCATATGAGATATCCTAAATGTGAAACAAAAGCTGCAAAATTTGTTCTCTGCAAAAATTTTGTACACCACATGAAAATGTTACGTGTGCTTATTAGAAACTAAAAAGGACAAAATAGAAGACGTTCCATATATTAATGTAAATTCCAAGCATAATGCTATATCATTTGTATATCAACTAAACTGGTGATGTGCTATCATCTTTTTGTACCTCGTGTTGTTTTGACTTAGCATCTTTAGAGCTGCCATCTCTATATGGACTTCCAAAAACTCCTGATGATGTCTGATCATTGATGTCTTCAATGTTGTAGTGTCCATGTTTTCATCTGTCAGTTGGAGTATGCCTAGAATGATGTTGATGGATCATAAGTTCTTAGTGCTATTGCCTCAATCTACTGTCACTTGTTCCCTGGAACAATATGCTTTCCTCGTGTGGTGCTTTAGTTTACTATTAATTTGCTTATTCCCTGAAACAATACGTTTTTCTTGTGTGCAAGATCAAAGATGATATGTTGTTAATAGATTCCTTTCCTTCAACGTATTACTCCCTTTGTCCCCATTTATGAGGCACCTAATTTCGTGAGTCAAACGAGTTTTTCTTTGACTGCAATCTTCTCATATGTCTTTTAAATATTTCAAATTATCAATTATTGTGACTTATACTACTTTTTACATAGTTTCCAAATATGTAAATTTATTTTAAAAATCCTTAAAGATTCCATGTCCAAATCCACGGACATGGAAATTTTCTCCTCCTTCCGCTCCTACATTTATGTCATGATTTTGATGGTGCTCGGCATGGCCCAACGAATTCCAAGCTTGTACCATAGCAGATGTGCCACTTGTCTTTAGTTATAGATGATTAACATCCTCTCTTGCCTTTTTACACATGAAGACTAGATAATCTGGTTTATCTTCGTTTTCCTCGAATTTTTTGTTGTCACTATGACTTTAGATGCAGCTAATTCAAAGGTAAATTTTATTCTCCATTCTCATCAACCTATGATAAACAACCTTGTTGTGGAAAGTACAACATGCTGTGTTTTATCTCCACATTAGTTACAACAACATGCTGTGTTTTATCTCCACATTAGTTACATGAGCCTGTGCTAAGCCCGGGCCCAAACTCAAGATATTAAAATAATAGTATTTTAATTAAGAAAGTATAATATGTATCCTATTCTATTACTGCATAACTTATAGAATATAGTGACATGTTAAACATGTATTGGTGGTAAGTCTTCATAATTATTAAAATTTCTTAATAGCCTAATTAGATAACTTTTAAACAAAGAATTATTTATGAGGAAGTTTGGCAGGAGAATTATCAAATACCAAAGGGACACAAGTGACTTGACACTCCGTAGTAACATGATTTAAATTATATAAAATAGTTACACTCGATGGAGATCATAAATTGAAAAATATTGGTATTTTTTATGAATTTGTGAGCATATAATTTCTTTATCTATAGATAGAAATAGATTAGTTTTGGTATTTATTAAGTTTAAATTTCACTCATGATATTTTATGGGGAAAAAGTTTATGCTTGTTAAATGTGGTGATTTAAGCTTAGTAGTGGACGAAATTAAGGAAAAAAATTAAATTCATTAAATGAACCTCAAGAATCAATTTAATTTTTTAATATATAGTTTTTTTTTTGAAAGGTAAGTATTTCTATTTCTGTAATATCAAAACAAAACCTCGGTGGCACTGAAACCTTATATACAAGAGATGCCCTATATTCTACTGTTCTACTTCTATAATGAGATTCTAAGAATATCAATGATAGAAACAGTATTAGAGGTACTGATTACACCAAAAACACAACCAAAAACACAAGATCAAAATACAATTCATTTTAACTTGCTGCATACTATTCTCTACATTTTCAAAACATCTAAGGTTCCTTTCCTTCCAAATTGTCCATGGAATAAGTCTCCATCTATTCCTGTCCTTAGCATGGACTCCTGCTTCCTCCCAGCTTTGCAGAGCTTCAGTAATCTGGCCTGGCATAGACCAAGAAATGCTTTTGAGCACAAGGAATAGTCTCCATAGCTGGCCAGTCACCTTACAATGTAGGAAGGGGTGGTTTACTGTCTCTGCCTCATCTCCACAGAAGAAGCATCTTGAACACAGTGGTTTCACTCTCCTCGTTAGATTGTCTTGCTAATTAAATATATTAATTCTCAGGTAACTATTAAGCTGATTTAATTTAATTTAGCTTCAAATTTTAATCAAAGTGACTCTTGGGAAATGAAAGGTGCCACATAAATTAAAACTAAGGAGAGTAATTAGTAAGATCTAATAAATGCTCAAGTTGAAAATGAAACATGGTTCTAGAGTTGCCTAAATTTCACCAAAATGTTTTTTGAGAATAGTAATGTTGTATTCTTCAGCATTAGGAGATGCTGGCTACCCAAAAGATAATTTACAGAGAGAAGTATTGCAAAGAAGAAGCTTACAATTGACCTGATAAATCTACTATTTGTCCTACATCATCTATACATTCCTGTTTACACCAAAAAAGTAAGGATATTATACAAATCCATTTGACTTTGTGAATGGAATTAAACCTATCCTCTAAACATCTCCCATTCCTCTCTAACTATACTGTCCACCAGATGCATGCTGGAATTGCCTTCCACCATTTCTTTTGACTTTTACTACTTCCTCTTCTAATCCAGCAACTCAAAAGATCAGCAGTGTGTTCTGGCATTGACCAATTTGTACTAGTCAAGCTCAGGAATAATGACCAAATTTGTTGGGTGATTTTGCAGTGCGGAAACAGATGTTTATTAGTCTCCTCTGCCTCATTGCACAGGAAACACCTGGATACTATTTGGAACCCCTTTCTTTTCAGTTTTTCCTGAGTGAGACATGCCTTCCTAGCCACCAGCCATACAAAACATTTTACTTTAGTTGGTGCCCAACCTGTCCAGATTTGTTTCCAAGGGCCTGCTCTCCCTTCTTGTTGTCCCCTCTCCTCTCTATGATATAGTCTGTTCACAGTGAAATTCCCATCAGCAGCATGCTTCCAGTTGATAGTATCAGGAGTTGCTGAGGTTCCTTTGAAGCTGCTCACTTCTTGCAGTAGTTGAGCGAATCTGTTCACTTCCCAGTCATTCAGGTGTCTTCTGAACTGAATTTCCCATCCATTGGTGGACCAACTTTCAGCCACTGTAATGTCAGGATTGGTACAAAAAGTAAATAAATCAGGGAAAGAGTCCATCAATGCCATCTGACCACTCCATGCATCTTTCCAGAACGAGATTCTTTGCCCATTGCCTACCTTGTGAACAGAGTTCTCTGCCAATCTGGTCCACAAATTCCTTATTGGCCTACAGACTGCAACACCATAGGTACTAGTGACAGGATTGGTGTTCCATGGATTTGTCTGCCCATATTTGTTATGTATGACCTCCTTCCACAATGCATTCTCTTCTCTAGAGTACCTCCATAACCATTTCATCAATATTCACCAGGGCTGAATTCCTCATTTTGAAATTAACATTCCGTGGACTTCTATCATAGTTTCATACGCTAACAAAGGCCTCCCCCCTATATGGCACGGAAACCTAAGCAGTACTCTGACTAGTTCTTAAACTTCATATTTGTTTGCTATGGCCTATGTTGCTTGGACTCTTCAAAACTGATGCTGCACCCGTGTCGGATCCTCCAAAAATACACTACTTTTGAAGGATCTGACATGCACCTGGTGACATTTTAGGAGAGTCCGAGCAACATAGGCTATGGCATGTTTCCGTAATGCCAGAATTTTATGCTAAACCTCCATATCCACTTCCCTAGTGGAGCCTTGTTGAAGACTCTCAACTCTCTCACACCCTTGCAAGAAGTTACCATCTTCCTTATCAGTGAATACTTTCTGCTCTTCCCGCTGAATCCCTCAAGAAATTTCCTTGTTTTCTCTTAAAATAGTCCACAATTGCTGTGGATATGTGCATCAAAGACATGTAGTATGTGGAAAAGCTAGATCCTCTGCTCAAAACCTCCTGCTTTTGTTAGGTAAGTACTTCTTTTACGTCCTTTTAAGGTTTCCCAACATCCGAGTTGCCGGATATCATGGCACACAATTTCTGATTTGCTCCCAAGGGTAAACCCAAATATCAGAGGTGATTCATCTATGCACTTGAAATCTGTAAAAGTTGCTTAACATTCTCCATCTTCGCTTTCGAGTTGATTCTTACTGGCTCGGAATTTTTCTCCAAAAAAGGGGACTGACTCTAAGCTAAGGATGCTAGGATCTTCCTCAAAAGGAAGATAGCTCTTGTTCGTACTCACTGCCAACCAACTACCACTACTTTGGCCAACATCTTGAGTAATATTGTGAAGCAAAGATAACACGTCTCGGGTGCATCGCTTTCCTTGATGCTTCTATTATTACTTTTGGATCCCAGGATCTTGCGACTCTTGCAAAACTTGTAGCTATATACGTGTGAGATGCCCAACCATTCAAGTACATCATCACCGACTTGATAGACAAGAGAGGCAAAATAATGTTCAGCCACTGATAAAATTAGTAGATATAAGTATCTGTATATCTCATATCAATCAACTATATCTCAACTCAAACTAGTTTGGTTGGCTATGGATCCTCTATTTCCCTTTCATTTTATTTGGATTGATTTCATTCCAGTACTAAAATAATTTTTTAAAGTAGAGATTCTCTATAACTAAATGTTATTTAATTTCACTTCTCCCTATAGTGGCATGCAAGTATCTAACTGGACTTTAAAGATTCCTTAGAAAAAATTTCAAATGCACCAACTATTCTTCTGTATATCTCATGGGCGTGCAAAAATTCTAAGAAGAAACAGTGTGTTTAATTACTGTTGGAAGGAGAAGATATGTCTCTTGATATATGTTGGTTGGGATAAGAAGAATTATGTTGTCTCACACTCGTAATCTGCTTGAGGTTTTTTAGACTCTCTTCTTTCAGTTTGAACTTCCTTTTCTAGTTGTTAGTCTATGTTGTGAAAATGGTTCGTCTCTTACTGCTGTTGGCCTCCTTTGTTGCCGGCTGTCTCTCTCATGGCTTCGATGACAAACAATATTTTCCTGGATTGTCATATTACAATATCATTTCACATACTTGGAGTCTCTATGCAGCAACTTATTGTATTTTTCTCATACTTTAGGTCATGCTGTTATTTTATCCGGATCTTGACCTATTTCCCCCTTGCTATTAGTTGTCTAGATTCTCTAGCCTTTGTTATAACCCATCCAGGTCAGCCTGACCAGTTGCTTCAATTTCCTTCAATCCCATACTCTCTCTTACAGATATTTCAAATGTCTGACATACTTATGCAAAAAAAAAAAAAGATTTGACCAATGTAAAAGTCCAAACATTACTCACAGGTGTTAATAGTTCAAGCTTATAAAAGTTATCCAATTTCTACCCGATCATAAATCATTTACTAGACTTCTCCAATTGAAAACCAATTTTTTATGCTTACTCTGGACAATTTACTTAAGTTCCTTATAACATGATAAATCTAATATACTGTTCCTAGATCCTAAGCTAAGGTGATTTTATTCCAATCCCATCAAAAAAAATAAGGAAAAAAAAAAGAAGAGAAAGTTCCTTACATTTTCCAGCTCCAAACTTAGGTATCTTTGCTCAGGCCTACCAGTGCTAAGTCATAACTAGACATTGATTTTGAGATGCAGGGAGAATCAAACCAACTCTTTAATATCGGTGCACGGTCTATCTTTTATGTTGATTTCTGGTCTTACCAATGACACTTTCATGTTTATCATTGATAACATTCACAAAATGTGTAAATGGGCACTCTGTTGAAGTTATATTATGGAATCGAAGTTTCTGTTACTTCTTGATTCTTCTAGCTGTTAATAAAAATTGTAGTCATTAATGATTCAATTGTACCAAAGTGGCTCTAGAACAATTGGTAATCATAAATGAAGCTATGATCTTATGGATATTAGCTCTTATTTTCTGATTTATCAAAAGATACAGAGGATTTCATATACCAGTCTGTGTGTCTGCCTCTAAAGGATTTAGAATAGCTTTTAAGTGAGAAACTAAACTATGTTAATCCCCGGCTATGAACTTAACCCAACTTCATATAATTGTATAATCTGCTCAATTTATGGCAAGTTGGGTCAAAATATCTTCATGGTGGATTGGAACCCTCATTTGGCATTTAATCTGTTGCCTTTCCTGAGCTAAAATCACTATATCTTGCTGTGCAAGTTCATAGTTCAAACTTCGGTAAGAATCAATGGAGAAAGAATATGCAGTAATTCATACTTAAACTCCCAAATTTGTCCTTGTCCGCCGCACTCAAACTGCTTCAGAACTCTTGAATAGTGCAGTAACCATTGGTTGCTGCCAAATAAATAATTCAATAAAATCCAATACTTTAATCTCATTATGAATATGATACTCTAATGAAAACAATCCTGTAAGAACCCAAATATAAACTTCCTTCAAAATTCTCAATCACAGGCCGCGGCTCGTGCTCTTCGGGTAGGCTCCCAATCTGATTTTCTCATTGGTGGCAAGTTACATCCATCTGTACAGTGGGCCGAGGAGGAGCCTGAAGTTGATCCTAATGAACTTGCTCAGGTTTCTTCCACTCTTCCCTTTTTACGATACCTGGAGAATGAAAATCCTTAGAATTCTGTTATATTCACCTTGCGTTTGTTTGATTGTCAGATCAGAGTAGCCTTCGTCAGAAACGTACCTCCCGGTGCTGATGAAGATTACCTGAAGAAGCTCTTTCAGCCCTTTGGCAATGTATTTACCTTGCAGTTCCATTTTGATGTTTTGCCTATTACTCTCCAGTTGCATTAAAAATTCAAAAAAATCAAACTCTCTGATGATATCTACCATACATGTGGTTAATATATTTCAGGTAGAGAAGGTAGCTCTATCCAGGAAGGGTAGTTCCACCATTGGATTCGTTTACTTCGATAAGCGATCTGTAAGTTAGCCGCTGTCATTGTTAGTATGAGTTTAACTTTGTTTCTTGGAGTTCTACTCATGCTGTGATTATTAATTTCACTCCCCCTGTAATTTTGTTAAACGCCATCTTTTTTTTTTCCTCTGGCAACCTATAGGTGCAAAGCATCGATTTCTTACTTTCACATATATCAAAAGTGTCAAAATAAAAAACTAGAACAAGTAAACCCCAGCAATTTCCTATAAGTACAGAAATTTGTGGTACAACTGTTATCATATCTAAGAGTCTACTTTACCCCCTGCTTCCAGGTGAATGTATAATGTGGAAAGAAACAAATTTAGCTTCAATTGATTCGGATAGCAGATCCTTCCTTTGCTATTTTTCCTCGTATCAAGTTAAATGACATTGTGGCATTGAACTCAATTTTAATTTTCTTTTGAGGACCGGTTGTTTTCTTAGTCAAGAAGTCTATAAGCCCACAAAAGTTTGTTAGGATTGACTTGATCAATAGTTAATGTCAGTTTCGTTCGTTCATTCAAATTTATGATGCAATTATGGTTCCTTTTATTTTTGTTGTTGTAGTTAGAAATCTTGATTTCTTTTCAGTAACTTGCAGTAAAGTAGTTGAGTGCTTTTTAACAAAATATAACAACCACCACCACTACGCCTCAGTCCCAAACACATTGGGGTCTTCTATATGGGGTCCTCACTTACCATGTCACTCAATTTAAACTCATCTCATGCCAATAATATGCAACTGCCATGCTTTTTAAAACAAAACATGAGGTAATAATAGAGTTCTTAGTAATTTTTTTAATTGGTGACATGTATGTATATTGATATAAACTCGACTCCGCTCAAAATCGGGATCCACTCTTACTTACAAAAGTGAGCATGCAAAGAGAGCTCCTATTCCTCTGTCATCTCATAAGGAATCCAAGACATCAGAAATAGAGACATGATCTTCCAACTACATCCCTTTACACCAAAAGTAAAAAAGAGCTAAGACATTTCATTTTCTATTTCTGTATACTACTACACTTATCTTCAAAACAACCCTGGTTCCTTTCCTCTCAAGTTGTCCACCAGATACAAGCTGGGACAAGCTTCTGTCTCTCTTTCTGACTTGATAGCTGTGCTTCCTCACTCCAGCATACTAGCATCTCTGTGATAGCTCTTGGCATAACCTCAAAGAAGTCCTCTCAGAGCAGTAAATATTCTCCATGGTTGTAAAGTTACCTTATAGTGCAAAAAAAAGATGAATTGTTGTCTCTGTCTCATATCAACTTAGGTAGCATCTAGAACACAATTGAAATTCTCTTTCAGAAAGTCTCTCATGCGCCCCTCTTGCCAGTAGCCAAGTGAAGCAGATCTCTTCGTGTGGTACTTTCACCTTCCATATTAGTTTCCATGGCCATGACTCAATCAGAGAGCTGCTAACATTAAACTCTTTATAAGCTGTTTTCACTGTGAATTTATCTTCCTTATTTCCTTTCCAGACTATTCTGTCTACTTGATCAGATGTCCCTTTGAATTGCTCCAAGGTGCCAAACCAGTCATCTTCCCAGAAGGTCATCCTCATACCATTGCCAACTTTGAAACTGGTTTTCAAGCTGAATTTGGACCATAGATTGCTGACGGTTTTCCACAGACTGGCACCATAACTACTGCTGACTTGTTTAGTTATCCACACCCCTTCTATGTCATACTTAGCTTTGATTACCCCTTTCCGCAGAGACGGTTCATCAGAGACAAATTTCCATAGCCATTTCATCAACAAACTATGATTTTGGATTCTCAGGTTCTTAATTCGCAGGTCTCCTCCTCCTTGCTGAGTAGCAGGTCATCCCATTTCACTAGGTGGATCTTCTTGTCACTATTGCCTTCCCAAAGAAAGTTTCTTCTTAGATCATCAATTCTATCGACGAAATTTACAAGAATTGGGAACAGAGACATCATGTAAGTAGGAATAGCATCTAGGACAGCATTGGTGAGCACTACTCTGCCTCCCAATGACAAATACTGGCTCTTCCATTTAGAAAGCTTCTTCTCACACTTTTCCACCACTCCATTCCATATGTCCTTAGATTTACTCTTTACCCCAAGAGCATTCCTAGGTGAACAGTTGGCGATTCTCCAATCCTTCCCCCTATAATGTGAGCTCGCTCTTGTAGATCTGAGACGTCATTCACTGGATAAGCAAAACTTTTATTCCAGTTGATGTTTAGTTAGTGCATATTAATCTATTAAATTTATCATCTGTCTTCATTGTCTACTCTTCGACATGGTGCAAAAAATCCATTGAAGCTCTCTATGCCAAATACTAGTGGAATATAAGCCCCGTCTTGCTGCGGCTGCTGGCACGGAGTTAACTGGGGCTTCTTTTTAAAAAAAAAATCAACATGTATTTCCTGAATCTATAATGTCTCTTCTCATTTTCTTCACATTCCGTATAACTCCTAGCCCCAAGTACCAAATCGCATGTCAGTCATATATCCTGAATCTATGATGCCTTTTCTAGTCTTTCACATTCAGTAAACTCTATCCCCAAATACCACATTCTCTGTCAACTATATCTCCTGTTTCCTTAATTGTTCCCTTTTAGAACTGTAAATCCTCTGAAGTTCTTACTCACTATGTAATTTTGACCATCTAATCATCTTTATTCTTGTTGAAATTTGATGGAATGCTTAAATTACCAAGTGATTTTAATAGGTAAGCTGCTTGTGCCTGGTCAACTACAAGAGATTCTTCCTCACCTCAAGCAGCAAAGATTAGCTGCCAGGCAATTTTGAAACTGATTAAGGTGGTGGGACAATTACCTTAACCATCAATATGGAATGGAGTAGGCTAATGTTAGGGAATCTATATAGTGAGGGCTCAAGGAGTTGAATATAATGGGCAGTGGGAGAAGGAAAATGATGTCCTCAAAGGGAAATTTTGTCTGTATACATGGACGGGTATGTGAGAGAGTTACAGAAATTTTGGCCATAGTGCCACCCAAGACTTCTTGAAGCACAGTTTGTTATGTATTTCCTTTCATTGATATGCTTACAAGTCTTGTTAGCAACATTAACGCTACTGCTTCTACTCATGATGAATAATAGATAATTACTATTCTTCTTTTCTAGAAGAAGTACAATAAACTGAAAGGATATGATCCGTGTAGTAGCGTTGGTATCAGTTCTGTAGGAAAATCTGATTTTATTTGGGCAAATTAGAAATCTAAATAAAAATGGACCCTTAAGATTGCAATTGCGCTTCTATTGAAGCTGACATTATCTTTCTTTTGTTTCTTTTCCCACCCCCATCTTCCTCCAAATGACATGAGGATAGGATCTTGACAGTGCTATTAAGGCGTTGAATGAGAAAACTGTACAAGGGCCAATGGGAGGTCCCTCATGCAAGATTCAGGTGATTTTTGTCCTTTCTAGTTTTCATAAGTTGTTGAAGCTGATATCTTCAACAATAATTTACTACGTAAGCCTATATTGGTGATAAATTATGATTTGCTAACAGGTCGAAGTTGCGAGGCCAGTGGACAAGAATAGGAAACGAGGTCGTGAGGATCAGAAAGTGTCCAGTAAGATTGAGAGTCAGTCTAAGCTTTTGAAGGATGATCCAAATGTTGAGATGGTTGGGGCTCCTAAATCAAAAGCTCAACCGGTGATGCACCAATCAGATGTTAATTTCTTTTTTGATATTTCTGACGTCTTTTCTCCCTTAAAATATTTTGAACGCTGGCTTTTCAATCTGGCAAATGTTTGCTGGTACAATTTCCTTGAAAATAAAGTGAAAGCAGTTCTGATAGAAATTTCCTGGCTTGCTTTTGGAAAAGCTTATATGATGCTTCTACCTTTGTAGTATACCATCTTTTCTTCTTTTCAAATAAACAAGAGACTACAACTATTGCCTCTATCTCAAGCTAGTTAAGATCGCCATATGAATTTACACTATTTATTGCACCCTATTTGAACCCATTTCATTGGGTAATCTGTAATGTGGAGTTCCATGGTAATAGGGGTTCTCTAAATCTGCATGGATTCATGCGACAGTAAGTCTTTGAGAAGACCTCATTCTTTGTGATTTTTAGGTCTTTGAGATAACTTCATTCTATGTGATTTAGGTCTTTGAGATAACTTCATTTTATGTGATTTTATGTCTACCTCGTTTCTTTTCATTTGGAGGTCTGCCTATATACTAACCTATGAACCCATAAACCAAATGAGGCTATGCGTTCAGTGGTGAAAAGGAGTGCGTTCCACATAGAAGGCATGAGTTCAAGTCCCCATGTCTCCTTTTGTTGCTGGAGTATTGCTTGATAGTTGGGTCACTCTTTTGTGCTCCTATGATTTTCTTTCTTCTTTTCTATTTAAAGAGGGCTCCATTTCTGTTCTCTAAAATTCTAAATCTTGAACCATAAAGTTAAATTTCTGCATCCGCCTCTGTCTTTGTGGGACATGACCAAATTGTCTTGAGAGACTTCTCACTTTATTCTTCACGTGTTACTTGCACCTTATGTCATATGTGGTCATTCCTGATTTTCTCTAATCTTGTATGGTGGCACATCTATTTTTAACATTAGAATTTCTGCAACACTTATGTTGTGAATATTGGACCTTAAAGGACTGATGTTCACTCCCATAGGACAATGTTGGTCTAGTATATTCTCAAAAAAAAAAATGTTGGTCTAGTAACTGTTTTGTAGAACTTTCCTTTTGCTTTTGTAAATATCCTCCTAGCGCATAATATTCTGGTAGCATTCCACTTCAACCAATGGAGGTTTAGTGGGATGGGATATACCATATCAAGAAAATATAATAAAAATAATAAATAATATGTTAAGTTATTGTCTGCTGCATGATTGAACTGTTTAAGCTCATTTTGATCTGAATGGTTAATGTTTTCCGTACAACTCTGAATCTGTCGTCTTATGCTTTCATTATATTTCTTCAATCAGGAAATGGATTATTTGGATCCTTATGAAGCTGCTGTAATTGCACTACCTGTGGTTGTCAAGGAGCGTTTAGTTCGGATCTTGCGGCTTGGTATTGCAACCAGATATGATGTAAGTTAACGGACAGACTCTACTTCGGGAAGTAGTAATTCATGTCAGTTCTAGCCAAAGTAGTGTTCCTTTTAATTCTGTTATCATCAACTGCAAAATATGAAATTTCCTCTTTTCCTGTGAGTATGTATTTAACAAAGACAAGTTCAGTGTTGGTTGCATTATCTAGTTTGTTTGTATTGGCTTCTAATGTTTTCTTATTGAACTGCCAAACAAGCTGATAAAAAATTTTGAGATCCTTTTTCATGCCTCTTCCTTTATATGGATTGTTGAGAAGTGATGTTGGCTCCTTCCAAAAGCATACTCACAATGTACAACCTAGAAGTGATAGTGGCAAGATATAAATTCTTTGTTTTCTGTCGTGTGGTATCTGCAGTGATCAATTCTCTTTTACTAATGTAAATGTCTAATGTTAGTGAATTTATCTGTGGAATTTTTCCATGTTTTTGATGGTACCTATTTAGGGTGTGTTCGGTATGAAGGAAAATGTTTTCTTGGAAAATGTTTTTCAGGAAAAAAAGTCCGGGTCAGCTTGCACGCACCTCGACTAATGCTAGAACAGATGGGAAGAAATCACCTAGTGTTTTTTTTATCTCTACTGAGGTTTGAACCTGAGACCTCACGGTTCTCACCCACTTCATTGACTACTAGGCCACACCCTTGAGTGCGAAAATAAGTGGATTTCTTACTTATTTTCTTGTGTTCGGTCCATAAGCAAAAAATATCATCGTAAAAGGAGATGGAGGTGTGGGGTAGGGGATGGGCGCTACGAGGTGGGATGAGGATGAGGTGTGTTGGAGGGTGGAGATGACACAATCAATGTGGAATGCCACTTGTGGAACTTGTTTCCTATTTTCTCTAGGGAAGTCATTTCCCTTATTTTCAAGTAGCTTGTTTTCCTAGAGAAAATTTTGACCAAGTAAACATAAAAAAATTGGAAAACATTTATTGAACACCCTAATTCTTTGTTCTAATATAAATGTCTAATATTAGTGTAACTACCCATGGAATTTTCCATGTTTTTGATGAATTCTTTTGTAATTTTGTCCGTATTAATTCATTGTTGCAGCGTGCAAAGTTGTGTAGTAATTACATATGGAAGATTTTCTTCTTATTTCTTAGGATGGGGAATAGGCCGTTTTATCTATGCAGAAGCTGAAAAATAAGATGTAATATAAATTCTACAAATACATGATTTACTTGCATGCTTTTGTGGTCAATCAACTACAGTTTTTACCTGGTTCACACGTCACATGGTGAAATCTGCATAAGGTATCATGCAACGTAAGCTTTTCACCTGTTATTATGCATTATCTGTTACCTCATAATAGTTGCTGTAAGTGCGACCAGTTTCTGATTTGAATGTTGTGTTCTACCTAGAACTGGCTAAAGGTTCTGAATGTGTTTTTATTCTCAGATAGATGTTGAAAATCTAACCAATCTTAAGATGTTGCCCGAGTCAGCTGCCATATCTATTCTTGACCAGGTCTGATATATTTATACGTCTTCTGAATTTTCCTAGTGAAGATTTTAGTATATTCTAACGCCATTAAAGATCAACTCTCATGCTTCTATTTTCCAATGCCTTTTATCTGTAGTTCATGTGGTCTGGAGCTGATATGCAGAACAAGGGAGGATATTTAGCTTCATTAATTTCTAAAGTATGTTCTGCAGAGTGCAGATAAGCATCGAAAATTGTATATTTATTAGTACAATCTTTTGTGCTCATTAACAAATTCTTTTCTGGAAATAGCAGCAAGTTGAAAAGCTGGGATTGAAACAGTTTGATAGTAAGCCGAGGAGAGAAGATGCTGCCTTGAGGCTACCAGAACCAGACAGCTTCTCTGCAAGAGGTCGTTTGCCAGATCTAGATTCATATGCCTCACGAGTACCCTTGCCCATGCCTAGGTTAGCTTGCACTTCAATGCTAGATCATTAGAACTATGCTGCATGCTGCATGTCTAGTTGTAAGAGCAGAATGATGTTGGGCAAGTAAAAATAGTCTTGGAGTGACAATATGTTTTTGCTGGAACTTTAGTGAAGCCTATTACTGAAGGTAGAAAACTATTGAGGTAACAGGATCACTTTGCTGCTGGTTTCTTGCAGGGCTGATGTTTACTCATCTCGCTATTCAGCGTATTTAGACCCCCATCTCTCTGGTCGGGTGACAACAAAGAGGATGGAGGAAGCAAGTTCCCATTTGCAGGCGACTTCGCTTCTGTCTGGTCGGGTGACTACAAGGATGGAGGAAGCAGGTTCTACTTTGCAGTCACTCCTATCTGGTGGAGGGACAACAAGGAGGATGGAGGAAGCAAATCCCATTTTGCAGGCGAAATCCCTTCCATCTGGTTGGGTATCAAGGATGGATGAAGCAAGTCCCACTTTTCAGGCGACGTGGAGTCCTTCAGCTACTAATGATAGAGTTGGGGTTCATTCACACATTGCCGCAACTTCTGATCATCAACAGACTCGACCACGGATCAGGTTTGATCCCTTTACTGGTGAGCCATACAAATTTGACCCCTTCACTGGCGAGCCAATTGTTCCTGAGAGCTCAAGTCATCATCGAAGCCTGTACTGAACGTTTTGAGCATTCAAATTTAAATATGGCTAATTGCCAAACTTATGTAACATAACGATACGAATTTTTGTTCATCCGTAGTTGTAAAATAGTACTAGCAGGATTATTTAGTTTAATCTTTCTCATTGACATAATATTTTTGGCATAATAATTTTATCTCCACTGGAAGTCGGTAGTATGATAATTGACATTATTATGGTTTAGTAGAAACGAGTACGGGTTGTGAAATGTGAAATTTCTCAAGTGCTCGCTAAAGTAGAAATAGGAGGTCAATAGTTAATCTAGATAAGAACTACACAAAGATATCGCAAGTGTTTATATTTGACTGGCGACATCAAAATTATCCTCCTTTTTACTGTTATACTCTCTGTAACTGGAGATCATTGTAATTCCTTCTCTATTTTGCATTGCTGAATTTCCGACAGCCAAATAATCAACAATCTGATGTGCCCACATGATGTTTTGAAAACTCAACATTATGTTAAATATAGAGAAGAGGGGCAAACTCATTGCACTTCCAACTCAACGATGACGCTAATCCCTTCTATCAACAAAGTTGAGTATTTGCAGAAAATATTTTGGTACTTCAAAATTTACAGTAAGAGTAGTTAGTTTCTCCACATAACACTTCTATTTATTCCTCCTATTAAAAGCTTCTAAGGAATTTCTTTCTATCAGACTTTTACCCTTCTTTTCAAAAGCAAGAAATTACACCTAAAAACATTAAAAATGAGTGACCTTGAACTTCTAACTCCCACTTGTCCCATGAAGAAACCTTCAAATTTCAATATTAAACTTGAAGTTCTATTTATGGGCAAGCAAGATAAAAAACTCAAACCACCCATCTCTCAGGCCAACAACAATATACCGCATGTAATTCCATAAGTGGGTCTTAAAAGATGGTATGTATGCAGGAGAGATTGTTTCTGATAGACCCACTTCGGAGGCCATTCTTCAAAATCACCATTCTGGTATGAAGGGAACATAATAGTGTTAATCGACTCTTTCCTCCGTTTCCAATTAACTTGCAATTTCTGAGTCAGTCCCAAACAGGCACATTTCCTCTGAAGTCTTAACCTCTAACACCAACACGCCATTGCTCTGTTAAGCCATATTCTAGACTGATGAATAAACTTTAATGTTCAATTGTTCACTACTTAGCAAACTTACAGTTAGATTCAGAGCACATAGTCTTGGCCGGGGAAGAAACCTACCAGCTGGCGCACAAAACTATAAAGAGCGGCCAGATAATATAACTATATTAACAACTAACAAGCAACATTCTAGAGGATATATTACTGCTAAATAAGATGATGCCGCTATATCCAAAAGCAGAACCAAAAAGCTCTTTCATCCCTAGGACAACTCTGAATCAACTATGTTAGTCATACATTAAGAAAATATGCATCACAGAAGAGTGAAAAAGATGAACAGGCGCCACCCAGAAGTCAGAGACGATTGATACATGAAATGATAATAATGAATACTTCCAACGACAAACTAAAACTGTACTTCAGAAAAAATAAATTTAAATTGGAATTCAGCATAGTGCACAACTTAAATGGTTCCACTCTAGCAGCATAACTATGTACAAGTTTTAGCCAAAGTGGACATACTCCAACTAGGTGATTCGCCACCTGATAGAAATCTAGAAGCCACTGAACTTACTTCCACTCCAGCATGTCTAAAAGCCAAAGGACCTCGTCTTCAGAATTGGCAGCATCACAGAAATCCATCTCAATCCCAAAAACATCAAGTGCCCCCTCATTACCATGGTCCATGAACAGCAAAGATATCCATGCCCGAACACCCGATACAAACAAAAACATAGGAGAGGAGAAGTCAAGATAGTCAAAAGCTAAAGCCCGATAAGCTGTTCGATCGATATAATCAAAAAGGGACTTCTTGATAATGCATGCAGCTTTATTTGTATCTTTGCGTCCAACAAGCACCGATACGCTGACTGTCTGGCACAAAGGAATTGTAAATCTTGGTTCCACAGGTAGAGTCATCTTGTATTCAGGCCCTTCCAAGTGGAATCTAAGCACATCGCAGATCCCCGGAGGTGGGACCCAGATTCCCTTCTGAAGAACAGGCCCTGGTACCACATCTGAGAATATTATTTTCTCTTCAGTCCATATGTCAATGTAGAACTCCAAATCACTGAAGGAAAGTTTCGGAGGGAGAATAGTCCGGCGGTATTGCCGTTTATGAAAGTTTTGAAATAGATTATAGTAGGTTACAGTGGGAGGTGACGGCCGTTTGCAAATTGATGGCCATTTTTTAGAACAAAGACATTTCCAGAAGTAATCATCTTGTGCAATATCTCGCCACTGTTTGCACACTATCATACATGTAGCCAGGTCAGTACCCTCCAGAAATGGGAAAACGGCCTTCAGAATTTCCTCGCACGCCATCTTGTGCACAACAAGAAAACCAGCCGGAAAGACACTGCTTTCAGCTCTTTATAATGTTATGGTAATTCAAATGTGTGCAGAACAAGAAAACAAACCAAGAAGAAAATCTTCTCTTTAGCTCTTTTGGACGTTTATGATAAGGTAATACAAAGCAATCAGCTCTCATGCATCCCAGTTGATGCAATCATACTGCACTTCAGAGAAAGGATAGTTCTTCACCTAGATATAACTTGCAGAAGCATGGAATTATCTGCATGCAGAGTTTCAGTTAAAGAAAACTGGTCTCCTTATGCAACAATCAAGAGTAAATATGAAAATACCCTATTATTATGTATAGAATTAGAGTAACTCATGCTAAGATGACGTGAAATTGTGAATAAAGAGAAAACACAAAAGTATGTGTATTGGACAAACAAGGAAACTATGAAGATATGTGAAATGAGAACAAATGAGGTTATTGTGACCAAACATCTCAAAAAAGATGGAGGATAGATAGAGAGGGAGGGCAGAGCTTTTGGTTAATTCAAGTTGTCAAATAGTTGCACAATGGTTTTTTCGTGTTGTCAAAGACTTGAAAAAAAGATGGCTGTGTTTCCAATTTATAAATCTTCAAATATGGAAATAGAATAAAAAACTAAAACACTCACAATGACATTTCCTCCTACACAGAGATTTGCTTGGAAATAAACAGATTAGAGGCAAAGAGAAGGGCGAAACGTCTCTTGTGCTTTGGTCTACCCAAGGACAAACTTCAATTTTCTTACTTCATTAAGCAATGCATATACACATGGAAATATGCTCTCAGTTAGACGGAATGAGGGACAAGGACATGTCCAAGCTAAAGCTTTTGCAGTTTGCTTAATGATATGTTAAAAAAAACAGTAAGTGATGTAAAGATCATAAACCAGCTTGTACAAGATTTAAACAAAAATTATTAAGGTTTCATCTATATCCAAGTAGCTTTCAGCTTTATGAAAACAGCATGGAGATGTTATGGTGTTAGAGGTAACTATGAGCGCTCAGTGTACTGATTAAAATCCCAGAAAAATACTTGAGAGAAAAGGACGCCCCTTTCTGAAAATTACTAAAACAGATTTTAAAAATTATCCAAAAAGAAACGTCCTATCAAGGGATATGAAAAAAGACAAAGCATACGAATCCAGAAATGAGCAAAACAAAGGTAACTCCAACAACCCACCCCAACAAGATTCATTTTCTTTTTCTTTCTATTTTTTAGGCTGGAACACAAACAAACAAGTGCAAATACCTG
>JACEIK010000552.1:319588-374827 GCA_018107945.1 Datura stramonium | reverse complement strand
TATTTTTTATAAAATATTATTATATAACATTTGAGTATAGCTGTTATAGAGGGGTATTTTTATATAGATTGTACTGCTATACTGAACGTCACTGCTGTTACAAGTAGAATGTTATTATAGAAGTAAATATAACATGAAAAATCGGATATGGAGAAAATCAAGTCATTATAGTGAAATATTGTTATAACGAATAACTGTTATAACGAAGTTTGACTGTACTTCTATTTATTTTCAATATTGATGACTTAATATAATTAGAGGTGATACAGTAAATTATTATTTTATTTATTATTTTTCAAGAAGTATGTCAAGCCAAATATGAAAGAAGTAAACATGGACAGAGGGAGTATTAAAGTAGAAAAAGAAATCAATGGAACCAGCCATGACTATTTGCCTTCTTTTGCTTTTCTTATCCTGTAGTACTGGTCTGTACTGTAATGGGCTTTTCAGGGATTGAGCAGTTATGGAAGAGCAATAGCGATAAGAGAATACACATAATTGGACCTCTCCTTTTATATACTATAAAATATACATACATATTTTCTTGTTGAACAAGGGGACCAAGTTGTTCTTTTTCTCAGAGGAATACCATAATGTTTTGTTTGATAAAACTGAAAACGTACCGTCTCAAGAAGAAAGTCTTGTCTAATTTGGAAGATTTTATCGGCTCGAAGCTCTTGAGCCGCGGCTTCTTCTAGGAAAGGTCTTGGTTTGACAATATTATTAGAAAAAGAAAAAACTTGTTACAAATATACAGCTATATGAAAAGATGTGTGACGCTTTAGGACTTTTTTTAAGAATATAATCAATTAAACTAATATTTAATGATTATAGCTAGTGATTGTCCAGATAATGTATAATCAATAGAAGTAACTAGTTGATATAACTTCTTTAAGCTAGTGACATAGGACAGAAATGAAAATTTTCTCATGGAGACATTGATTGAACCAAAAACTGAAGTTACAAAAAGTTCATGTATAGCAGGGGTTTACCAAATTCCATGTTAAACAAGTACTAATAAAAATCGTCCATATGGTATTCTTTAGAGTTATGTTCCCAATTACATTGAACCTCTTTGAGTCTTGATCCAGTCAATAAATTCACCAAAGATCTTGTTAGAATTTCCTCCTCCTTTGACACTAGAGTTAACCTTTGCTTGAAGATCTAAAGCCCTTTCTTTAAATGTTTCATCTCCAAATAGCTTATCCATCTTATTCTTGATTTCTTCTTTTCCAATAACTCCAAACTCATTTTTGTTAAATCCCAATCCAACTTTCCAAACATCACAAATATAACTCTGATTAAACATCTGGTCAGCAAAATAAGGCCAGCACAAGAAGGGCACCCCATTGCTCACACTCTCGACTGTCGAATTCCATCCACAATGGCTCAAAAAGCAAGCAATAGAAGGATGCGCTAGCACCTTTTGTTGAGGTGCCCATTTCACTATATAGCCTCGAGAGCCTATTCTGTCTTTGAAACCTTTCGGATAAGCGCTATTGCCGCCATTCAAAATTAGATCTTCTCGAACCACCCACAAGAATGGTCGTTCGGACGATTCTAGCCCGAGTGCCAGCTCCTGGAACTGAGTTAAATCCAAGATTGTAAAGCTACCAAAAGCGACGTAAATGACAGAGTTATGTGGCTGCTGATCCAGCCATTTTAGGCAATTCGAGTCTTCAGGCCAGAAGTGACCTGCTGAAGATCCTAATCTGTTGCTTGCCAGAAGGGGTCCTATTGGGGACACTTGAGGGAACAAGGCAAATGCTCCAGGCTCCAGTTCCTTTGCTGAGTTACAAATTATCCAATCTGCGGATTTTACTCTTTCATTGTTTTCTACTACAAGTTCCATTACCATTTTGCACATGGCTGGATCAGGGAAGGTAGCCCATACAAAGTCTGATGGTTTCATGGTGGGCATGTTTGCTGATAGCTTAATCCCCTGTTTCTTCAAGATAGCTCCTGCAATGCAGATTTTGTTATATGCACTATAGATATGTCCATTTTCGTGGCACATAAATTTTAAAAGCGTCTAGATGATCATTTTGTAAGTTGGAGTTCTCAACTGACATAGTGGATATGAGTTGAGGTATCTAGATATGCACTCTCAAAGTTTGAGTGTTTAATTGTCAGTTAAAATTAAATTTGAGCATATGTTTATGTATTAAGCCTTTCCATTTTTCTCATGATATTATTGTTTTAACAGGGGAATTTTCATTTCATTTCCAAGCTAACAGGATAAGAGAAGAGAAGGGAAAATAAGCATGAGGTAAATAAATAGGTTGACTAAGAGTGCAACTATTAAACCATGTGCATCGCACATCTAATTAAACTTGTTGTCCTCTACAGTTAAGCTTTTTCGGCTTCTAGACCAGTTGTGATCTTTCCTCCTGCGGTTTTGCTAGCTTAAATATGGGCATCCTTAGAGTCTGTCCCCATTTTTTAGACAATAAATTAGAGTCTGAAAAGCAAATCAAAGCAAGTCAACATAGAAAAAAGCTCTCAATAGCTGAAACCAACACCACTTGATCGCGCTCGAATAGTTGAGCAGCCATTAGCCAACAACTTCCTTGTACATATATAGGGTTCTTTCTTGGAATCTAGTCTAGCCTTACAAACCTTCGCGGGTTTGTTAGAAGTCAGTCTTATTTGGTAAGACTGATTGGGACAAAGAAAAAAGAGTGCTTTGACCAAAACAACAACCAGCCATTCAAAATCGGATATAGATCATGTGTTTGAGTACTGAAGCAAGATTTCCCTAACCATGTTTACTAATTCAAATGTACTTTTGATTTATATTAGCAGTTACTAGTCATCATCATTGTACCGCCCTTTCTATCAACTGCTTAATTATTTATTTACAAACCCAAAATTTAAACTGATCTAAAAGTTTTGGGACCATATCATCTAAAATTTAAACTGTTATTTAATCAAAGGTTAAGTAAAGAAGAGCTCACCATCGCTATCTATGACTCCATCAGCGATGAGTTTTGGGATGCTAAATAAGGAGGCTAGCGTAGCAGCAGCTGCAGGCCAGAAAGCAACTCTTCTAATGTTTAATTTTTCTGCTACTCCAAGTGCCCATCCCAGATTCTGATCAGCTATAACACATGAAACTCCATTTTCGTCACATTCATTAATCAAATTAATCACTTCCTCAAGCTTCCCAGGCATAACTTGAGCAATTGCTTCTGTCAATTTTTTCAGGTCTGTTCTGTCTTCCTCAGGTCCCAATCCATCTGGGATTGAAACTAAGCTTATCTTGTTGCGTACGTCGTTGTTTCCGGATGATGCCTTGATAACTCTTTTGTGATTGAATTCAGAGTTAACAAAGGTGATTCTGCAACCTTCTTTGACTAACCACAAGGAAAGTTCCATTAACGGAAGAACATGGCCTTGTGCTGGATAAGGAATAGCTACAATATGTGGTTGAATTAATTCGACCATTCTTTTCTCTTAATTTCTTTCTTTCTTTCTTTCTTTCGTCCTTCTTGATTCTGTGCAGATTTAAATGTGTAATTGGTGTTTTATATAAGGGGTCCTAGAATCAAGAAAATATGTTTTTTTTTTTAAAATACATTTACACTGTCCACAAATTTTACACTATTAGTGCATGCATTTTATATAACATGTTGTAGCAAGTAATTAAGCTGCTTTATTTTTCAACTTTCTGATTCTACATTATATGATATTGTTATGAATGGTCATGCACACGGATATCAGGGAGTCAAGATTTGAAGTTTATTGATTCTGAACTTGTCACAAAATCCATATATAGCTCGTCTTAGTTCTTGTGTAGATTCACGGTTAAGTATATTTATAATATATATTTAATTAATGAATTTTTTAATACAAATACACATGATCTAAGCAAAAGATAGCTATTGAATCTCATTATAAGTTATATTCTACCAGCCCTGCTTGTATACGTTGCTATCTTTTAGGTAATTTGATAGTGTATATTTCTTTTTTAATATTGAGAATATGCATTTTACGTGCACCCAATTTGTTAAAGATGGTATTTTTTGTATTTTGTTCTTGAATTTTTTCCAAGGGTAAAATAGGGATGTATTGTTGCTACAAATTAAAGCTTGTCAATTGGCGTCATCGGGAAATAAGCTGAAAAACTTCAATTTCATCGATCACTTTGTCATTTGCTCTTGTTTTCTTGTTATGTAATTATCTAATTAGAGTGTGTTTGGTATATGACGGCAAGTTATTTTTCATCCTGTGTTTAATTATAACAAGTAATATGAAGTTCAAAACTAAAATTATTAGAAAGGAAAATGAAATTCACTCACAAGTGAGGAAGTGATCATTTTTCCTGGCCCCTTTTGATTTTCTTTAGAAAAAAACCTCCCTTCTACCAAACATCAAAAAATAATTTTCTCGTAATTATGACCTATGGCATACCAAATACAAATACACATTTACTTCTGTGTGCAAGTACATCTTACTGGTGAAATAATTGAAGTCGGCCAGTGACTAAGGATGTGTTCGATATTCTAAAAAAATTTCAGAAAAATATGTGATTTTTATATTGATATAACTAAAAAATATTATTCTGAAAGTATTGATATATAATCTAAATAAATATTATGAAAGATATATAAGGATGAGGGAGATTTGCTAAAAATGCTTCTGTTACTGCGGATGAGGACTACGAGGTGTGGTGGAGGGGATGGGGCTATAAGTACGGAGGTATGAAATGTCACTTATAAAACTTAATTTTTCTATTTTTACTTGAAAAAGATATATTTCTTATTTTTAGGTAACTTATTTTTTAGATAATTTTTTTTAATAAATAAAACATGTGAAAATTAAAAAACAAAAAATATTTTTCTTCATATCGGATAAAAGTTCAGCTTCGGATTCATAATTTTTTTTTTGTATTAGTTAGTCGCTCTGTCCAATTTGATAGACGCCAAAATGTAGCATGCCAAAAGTAGAATCTTTAAAACAAACGTTGGACCTTTCTCTGATTATTCTTCGTAGGACGGAAATTAAACCAAATACTTACATCAATATAAATTTGTCCTTTTTTTTTCATAATTATTTTAATTTATTATATTTGAGTTGAAAGTCCTTCAAAAATCACCTTTCTATTTTCTCCAGACTGCACTTATAAAATTTTGCTGAATATGTCTCTCTATTTTCTCCAGACCGCACTTATAAAATTTTGCTGAGTATGTTGTTGTCGTACACTATCAATATATATAATCTTTTAAACTATTAGGTCATCATCCAAATGATATCTACAACTTATAAATAAGTCCTTTTAAAATTTAAAATTTAGAATATGAAGGGAGAGTTGTGCTTCTAAACTTCGTGAACGCTTTCGAGTTGGTTATAACTAACTCGAGCTTACGGAAGAGGGAGGAACACTCGGTGATCTTCCATGGTGCGGTGGCTAAATTTTAGATAAATTTACGTACTCCTTAAAAAGTGTGATAGAGGCTTATGTAAGAATTGCAAGGTCATCTCATCCTGAAAGGAAATCTTGCAACACAACGTAAGTTAATATGATTTCTTAGAAAGTCATACAGATTGGAATGGAGAGAGTATCAGTTATGAATCCAAAATGTAGTAATTTTGCCATCTAGCTATCTCATTGTTTGTGGTGTTGTAATGAATTCATGAGATGATAATAGCATAAAAGATTTCAGTACCACATCAATATCAAGCCAACCATCCTCCTCCCAGTCACCACATCAATATCCAGCCGTCATCCACACTAGTCAGTTGAGAATGAAATCACAAGAAGATTTGCCAGTTAGTTCACAATGAGACTCAACAATCTGAGACTACACATTTCACAAAACTGGGACTGCAAGTTTAAGAACTATTGACAGTTTAAACATAGATAAGTTCACACCATCCTTTTTTTGTTTTTAATTGTGGTATCCAGTTTAACTAATTTCACAAGATACCTGTCAGGCTGCCACCTTCCACCAATACTAAGCACCAGATATCTACCAAAACTAAAAAAAATGGGAGAATTACCATTTCACGAAAAAAAAAAGGAACTATAACAAATAGGAAGAAATCACCTATGTTTTATCTCTGTTGGAACAGTGACCAACCCGCTTCATTGAACACTAGGCCACACCCTAAGGGTGCAAAAGTTTACAACAATTTTATGATTAAATTTTGAATGTCATGATAGAAACAAAGATAGGACACTATTTATTTGCCAATTGATGTCGGTAACGTGTTTCCTTCGATAGACTTGCAGTGTTTGTCTGTGAGCAAAAATGAGTGATCATGGAACTCCAGCTAAATCACCCTGAAAAGGTCACATATTTTGACGGACAGATGATCAATGAAAATACTTTTAATCCAAATCTCAAAATTTTGGACAAATACATGACATACTCAAAATTTCATCATGCACAATCACAAAGGATCACAACCAAGATCATCACTCCTAAATTCATTAGCTTGAAATGTGAAATAGAATCAGAAAAGTCCAGCTTTGTCACCATGGGTGTCAACCTTGTCATGATAATCTCAAACCAACTGGAGCCTAAATAATTGAAAGAAAAGAGTACAAATTGATCTTACCGGATTGGAAACAAACTCATGGTTGCGAAATATACCGTAGCTTTTTCAGCTCACAACCTATCAAACCTATAACATGTGAATCTATCTTAAGAAGTCAGTTCAGCCAAATAGCTCTACAATGTCCTAGGAGCCTCAAGGTCTCCTTTATTTTCTAAATAGAAAAAGCTAGCCTTTGAGCTTGTTAATGCATTGCTCAGTAACCACGAACCTCCCAACATGATGCATCACCAAATGCAGATTCTGTTACAAAGTCATGACCTGTTAGCTCCCCCCAACTTTGTTGCAAAAATACAATCAAGGAATCTGTATAAGCACACAAAAGATAGGTAAGCTCTAGTGCTTCCAAAGTCATTTCATTGTTCAATCATAAGGGAAATGACTAATACAAGTAAAAGCACTGGACAATGAGTTAGGTCATAATATAACTAAAAGGCATTCGCTAATGTAACCAAAAGGGCATTTCCTTATCTGTCCCAAAACAAAAAAGATAAAAAAATTGTTACTTCACCAATAAAGAAAAAAAGATAATAAAGTGTGTCATCTTATCTTCATATAGAGAGAGGTGAAGATGACACAATCCCATTTCATACAGTTTGAGATAGATGAAGGTTAAACCTCCAAGGGACTATATATGATAGCATTAAGTATCTACAGTTTGCAGGTTAGTAGAAGTTATTCACAACAAGCAGATGTATGAACTACTAATTACAAGATGATTTGTTATGAAAACCTTCAACATAGCGCTCTCCTAAAGAAAAGATATATTAACTAGTGTTGACCAAATCAAATTAGATAGATATTGTTAAGTTAATACTAGTAAAGATCAGCTACATACTGGGTAAAACAAATCAACTAAATTCTCCCACTTGGAAAACTGAGAATATTTTCCCCATTCATTTTTATTCTACCAGTTCCCTTCAACTATTTTCTCCAATAATTAATCAGAAAATCCATATGTAAAGAAGAAGCTTTGCGTTGTCTTTAAGATAGGCTTGAGGAACATGCAGGAAATTATGTGTCAAAAGAGCTTCAGATTGAAGGAGAGCCTTGGTGCCACATTAACAGTTGCCGTCGTGTGACCAGGAGGTCTATCAGTAGCGGTGGAAAGAACCACTTGGAGAAGTGCTAGTAGGTAAAGCTGCATACAATCAACCCAATGTGTTCCGACCCGCCACCAGACTCTATGCATAGTGAAAGCTTAATGCACTGGGTCACTTCTTTTTCCAAGAGAGCTTCAAACCAACCAAACTCTGTAACAGCCTTTTAAATTTTGAGAGACATTTACAAAATGCAGATCACAGCAAATCCACTAATCCTCGATCAGGCAGCATATTATGCCAAGGAAGATCCACACTTCATGCACAAAATACTAAAAAAAAAAAGGACACAACCTTCCCTCACCCTATAACAATTAATTTGTGCCTAAAACCTAGTATCATATTGTACAAGATAGATTCAGCATTTCCAACTTATGCTTCCGCAGAGGTTTGTACAATTGTACCTTGTACCAGAATTTTAAACTAGTTCATGAGATACATTAGAATACTGAAAATACATGCAAACCACTCAGTGCGCTAACTATATTTTGATGTGGGATGATATTAAGATGTTGAATGGACATGCTTCAAAATTGTTAAAACAAAAAAATGTGCATTAATTAACCAACAAATGACAAAACAGAATTATGTTGCATATGAGACCAGGACATATAACAATTATATGTGTTCTGCAAGACAACATAACCAATTGCTTTAGAATGCATAACAATTATCCATATATTTGTAGAAAAAACTAAAATATTGGATTTCATAGTCTCAATATCACAGAAACATAAAACACAGTGAGAAAGTATTGGTACAGAACATCTATCCACCTTGGCTCATTCCCTATTACAACCATGATTCAAATTCATTAGCAGCATTTTGATTTAAATGGCATGAGCAATTACCTCACTCCATTGTGACTTTGGCTCCAACCCCTTTCATCTTTTCAATAATTTTCTCAGCCTCCTCTTTCGTAACCCCTTTCTTCAAACTAGTTGGAGCCTTTTCCACCAAATCCTTAGCCTCCTTGAGTCCCAGATCAGTAAAAGATCTCACTTCCTTGATAATCTTGATTTTCGACCCGGCATCAAATCCCCCTTCAAGCTTCAAATCAAACACAGTCTTCTCCGCCTTCTCCTCCGTCTTTCCCGCAGCTCCTGCGCCTTTTCCCTTCATCCCTCCAGCGCTAAACCCCATTCCGGGCATCATCATTGCCATTACCGGCATCTCTTCAATACCCATTTTCTTCCTTAGAACCTCCCCCAAATCCGATACTTCCAGCAACGTTAGACCCGAAATCTCATTGACTATCGCAGATACTCTCTCTGATGGGGCGGGCTTTGATTCATGAGCTGATGTTGTGAAATTTGAACTGATTAACGGTTTAGTGAAGCAGTAGGGGTCTCTGTAGAAATGGGTTTTGGAGAAATTTTGAATCCTGGACTGTGGAATTCGTCTACAGTAGGAATACACATTAGGTATTTGATATGTGGAAATGGTCCTGGAACGGCGAGACAGAGAATGAGATATCAATCGATTGAAACACCTCATGACTACTGAATATTATTGCATAAGAGCTTCTGAGCGAATTGGTTGGACTTTGTAATGGTGCCGGAGACGGTGATTACGGCGGCGACTGGGAGAAATATGAAGGTTGGGGTAGTGAGGTTTTAGGCCTACTAGCATACAGAGTATTAACTTGGGCCCCTTAGGTTATGGAAACGTTAATTCACGTCTCAAAATAAGTGAGTATTTTTAATTTTTTACTGTTCATATACAAAATAAATACTCTAGTAATAGTTGTATTCCTATTTTTTACGTAATACTATTAATTAGTTTTAATATTTATTCCAATTGAGTGCATATTTATATAACCTAAAATTCATATTAAATAAGTATTACCTAATTAAAAGTATTTTAATAAAAATATAATTACACATTTGGAATAAATATATTATATATTTTTAAAATATATTCAAACTAAAAACATGATATAATATAAATAAATAAATAAAATAGTACTATATATTTTTCTCTTTCTTTTTATTTCATTCATATTGATAATTATCAAATTTCTTTTCTTCTTCTTAAATTTCGTAATAATATTTTAAGTTCATTACCTTCTTTACACACATCCAACGGACCAACACTCGCAAACTCTACCCCTTGATCATCTCCACCTGGCCACCCCAAACCACCATTCTCTGCTCTATTCCGCAATATAATATTTTTACCTTAAATATTATTTTTGTTTATTTATCAAATACTAAAAATAAATTAAAAAATATATTTATTTTAAAAAAAAATACATTAAAGAAACATTTTTTTATATAAACATTGTATTCGTACCAACACATCTAAAATTTATGAGCTTGATGTGATTCATGGCTTCAAATTGTTATCAAAAAATTAAAATAAGAAGATTAATATAATTTTGTAAGCCAATAAGAAGATCATTGTCACGAAGATTCGGGAGAAGAACTCTGAAATTAATTTATTATATTTAATAGATTTTATTAAGCTAACAAAAGTTTGTTTTGGAGTGTACAAGCTGTTTTGGAGTGTCATGTCATATTTTTGTTATATATTATTTAAAAATCAAGTAAAATTTATTTTTTAGTCAACTTGATCCAAGTTGAATGATTTTTATGTGACAAAAAATAAAATGACTTTTGTGCATTTGGATGACTTTTATGTGATGAAAAATAAAAAAATGTGATTGTTGCACAATAAATTTTAAAATTGTACTTTAATGCCCCATTACCATAGTTTTGTTTTTCTTTCTCTAGTTTCTCCTGTTATGCAGTTATTTGGAAGTCCTTTTGTTTATTCTGTGGGTGAAAAGTGAAAATGTAAAGGTCGGTAATTGGTGTGCTAGTGCTAAGCTTCCATCTCATCAAAGATTTTTCAACATGTGATAGAAATTGGACATGCATCATTAGAACCAACAATTCTACATATCCATAGCATAACTTATATATGTGCAGCAAATTGGCCTTTACCGTCCAATATTTGTAAATGGAGATGATTTTCCTTGTGTCGCATTATGTACTCTTATGAGAACACACTACAGCTGCACTTACTTTGCTTTGTTCTGATTGGTGACTTTCTTTTCCTTAGCCTGCTGAGTAACATCAGGGAATGTATCTACTTCTTTGGACCTTCTCCTCCCCTCTGTCTGCAATAAGACAGCTATGCTTATGTGCACTCTATAGTGTAAAGGCAAGTGGGTAAAAATCATGGGTTCAGATCTCATATGATTTCTTCTCAATCTTGGTGGGCAGACTGAAGAGTAGAGTCGCGCTAGTGATAGATAGCAAGTACTCGATGAAATAGTTTAAGTTTGATGTCTATTCCTTTTTGTGTTTAGATAGGTTAGTTTGAAGTCTATGCTTTTACCACATTTTAAATGATAACACATCTCCTAGACCCTTTCATATTAATTTGCTCTCAAGTTGCTACAACATGCTTCGTTACTTCTGTCAATTCCAATATTATAACAGTTGCTTCAATCAGAATCCAACAAAATCAACATGAGAGAACTGGCAATTATATATTTGAAGCTGAACTGAAATCACCCTGTCATACTCAGAATTGAGATGTCCCTTCTATTTATTCCTTGACACCTTCTCTTTCCAAAATATTGGTAGCATGTACAATGCAACTAGAACTTTTTTCGTCGGCCCGAAATTACAGAGCATCAATATTGCTCCAGTAAATAGCAAATAATAGAAAATAAGAACAAAGATCAATCAAGAGAGCAAAATCTTTGACACATCTCTTCTAGTCAACCTTGCCAGAACATGCATTTAAGTAACAACAAGGTTCACATATAGTTTTATGAGATGTCAAAGCGTAGCTTCCATCAATTATTCTTGCTATAGCAGCAGTTTCGTGAATACTTAAACAAAGACTCAAAAAGATTTTTCTTTTCTGATAAATTACAGACTAGAAATATTGTACAAGTACACCAGCCATTAAACTGTCTCCTTTTTACATTCTCCTAAATGGCATCGTGATTCTATTTGTACTCCTGTCAGATTTGTGAGTATACTTTTTCCAGAAATAGTTCCACTGGTGTAGAATCCTAATGCTACAACAAGAATGGGAGGCAAAAAGGATGTAAAAGAACTAATGCTCTCTCCTATACAGTTTTAGCAGGTTTAGGACGTTCTCATAGACAATGAATGTAATCGAAGCTGCAGGGACATTTTTCAGCACGTTTGCTGTGATACCTCTGTAAAAGCCTCGTAAGCCCTCAAACCTGTAATCTCAAAAAGAAAAAGACTTAAGAGGATAAAAATTAAGGGGTAGTTTTACCAATAAGGGGGTTCTACTTTCTTCTCTTATTTTATGATTTTAATGACTTCTATTGTATGTAGTAGATTGACGGCAAGAGGCAGGGTGGAAGAAAAATTAGGATCGAGAGAGGAGTTGGAAAATTTGAAACATTTAATTTGCTTCCCCCGCATATCCTTTTGAATTGAAGTATGCTTTTAGAGAGTTCAATAATCGACCGGAAAACTTTTTCTAAACTTAATGATCTTAAAAAAGAATTTTGAATTTCATCAGCATTTGTTTGTTCTTAGTTTGATTCCCTGATACTGAAAGCCCACTTCAATATAAAGCAACCCAATGCTTGGCGTTCATGTACAATTAATCAAATGTATCAGCTGTAAATAAGACAGAAATGCATCCTGACCTTGCAGTTTCCGTCACAACATGCCAGCTATCCATGTATCTCGGAACCCCAGTTGTACTTGGTCGTTGCTGTTCAAAGAGAAGATAGACCTTTAACTACTCTACAGAAAACTAAAATCACCACTAGATGCTTGTTCACTGGGAAGAATTGTATCAAGTGTCACATAAGGCAGTAATATGAAAAGCAGTCACCTGCAATCGGGATCGCACAACCTGAAAAGGTTTCATTTAAATACATTATTAGTTAAAGAGAAAAGTGAGGGGACACAGGGTAAAAGATTGTTAGAACAAATTGGCACATTGAGGAGCGTGCTGCATAATGCTCTCAGAACTCCCAGAATCCATATTCCAACAATAGAGATGAGAACAAACTTATCACAACCCTAACAAACCTGAAATGGGTATGTTGTAAGAATGGCTGCCAGCTTAGAAGAAGCTCCTAGTGTTGCATAGTCAACTGAATCCTGTGAAAGAAATGTAAGAGCAAATACTGAGGCGTAACGTTCTCTCTTATTGGGAACTAAAATGGTCAACTTTCTACAACAAAGTATTCACACCAAAGAAGCTAATCATAACAGTGGCCACAATATCATTTACATCTGATAGTGCTCTTGAGTAATGATCAATCCCCAGACATGGCACAACCAATTCTTTTCCATTTACATTGAGAGCGCCTTAATGAAGTTTTCTTGCTTTTTAGACAAAAAAGAAAATACAGTATATCACCATTTAGCAGCACACGGGTTTCTATAAATTGATAATTAGTGGTAGTTCACAGTACACTGGTTCATAATAAATCATCTCTCACCACATAAAACAATAACAAGAACCGCATAGTCAGTTTGAAAAATAATTCAGTCATTCTTCACTCGGATCTGCTTATCTAAAAAGAATATCCCCTTATAATTTTCCTCAAGTAGTCGGAGCTTTTCTCTTTTCCTTTTTTCTTTTTATATTTATTTTTTAATGGGGTGGGGAAGGGTTGGGCAGGCTAGTGGCACTCTGATTCAGTAAATAAGGTAGATGCAGTTGTCAAGGGCCTGAAAAAGAAATCTAATGTGCCTTTGGATAATCGGAGACATGAAATGAACATAATATCTTAGTTGCTCAAGGAGAAAAGGTTTGAAATTCCGGTTACAAGATTTCCCAAGACACCTACAAAATGTTTCTGCACAAGTAACATGACCCAAAAAAGAGGAAATGATATTAAGAGTTGGACAGCGCATTCTCATCTGGGCCATTTGCCCACTAACTTAAAAATTCCTTCCCAACCTTTTACCCATTGTTATCGTCTAAGCATATCCAACTGAATTCCAATTTCTAATAATACATAAAGGGATAATTTTTGCTGGTCATCCAAAGATTAAAACAGCTATGGAGTTGAATTACATACAAAGAAAGCAATAGAAATTGGCTTTAGAGCCTCACCAACAAGTCAGCAGCTGTGGCAAGAGGGTTTTCATTTTCCTGAGCTTTCAAGCTAACAAGGACTTTACGGAGTTCCTCATATGCCGTGAACTGAATAGCACCATGTGTAACCTGTTGAAGCAACAACAGACCAGCGTGTTTCATGAATGAAGGGTGATATTTCAGCATAAAATTGGTTGTGTATGTTTAGATAATCTATCCAAAAAGTTAGATAGACTATGATGGTTAACTTTGAAAATTTATGTCAAGATAAGATCACATTCATTTACAGGATGAGATTATGTGGAAGAATTGAAGAAAATGTAATTCTAACCAGAAATAGCCCGGGCATAAGCCCCTTGTAAAGTGCCCTCCATCCCTCTTCTTTGATTATGGTCCTTAAAGCATCTGATATCCATAAACAACAAAGTTTCTATGAAGTTAACAAGCAGGATAGTTAATACAAAAGAGGCCAGTCAGATAACTGAATGTGCATGCACATACAAAAGATAGCAGAAGTTGCAATAGAATCTCAGTAAACAAAAAGAGGATACACAAACACAACCTCAAAATTGCAGAAATAAAGGTAGGAATTCTTATGTAAAATTAAGTTGGAAAGAAGTGGTCCTAGAGTGCTCAAAGTTGATGAATGTACAATGAAGCAAGATGCTGACAAGTTAATACAAGAGCGAAGCAGACCATGAAACCCGGTGTATGGACGAATCTGATAAGGAGTCTGAAGTTGCAATCTTGTTTTCACAAGCCAAATAGGGTTGGTGCAAAAACAGACCTGAATTCCGACAAACACACCTTCTAAGATATGACATAGTCTGCAATATTAGCGGGATGTGTTTAAAGTAACTGAAATAAGCAAGCCACATATTCTGTCCACCTAATTAGTTCATGGCAATGGTAAACCTAATAAGTCATCAATCTGTTGTCATCAGAACTGATAAATCGGGGAAAAGGATGTCCACATAAAGATCAACACAATCAAATTTGTTTGTCTATAAGTTTCTCCAGATCCTATATTCAACTAACACCTAAGCACACTCGTTTGTGGTTTGCCAATGATTGATGGAAATCAATAAATTCTTCTCTCTCTCTTTTTTTTGTTGGAGTCCAAAACAATAGTTTATTACTCGACCTTGCCTTCCATTGAGGAAAAAGGATTTTACTTTGGTAACACTTTTAAGTTTTATCAACAGTAAAAGTAAGGGATAAGTCACCAGCAAGCCAACTACAATTGCACTCCAACAAGGACTATGACAGCAAATAAAGAATCACATCCTCCAACTATCCATATTTGACACTCCTGTCAAAAGCTAGTCAATTGACTGCTGGACATTTAAACACATGAACTACACATTGTTCTTTCATTAAAGCATCAGAATTTTGATTACTGACCAGCGCTCCTGCTTCTGCAGCTGAAGCAAGGTGAAGGCCTGGACTCAGCTCCTCCCTGTTTCTTAGATACCTTTGCTTAGCCTTGCTATAGCTACGAGAGGGAAATTCCAAAAAAGATGAGTTAGAGAAAGATGTCTCTCAAGCTAGAAATGTAAGAAGCATCAAAGAAAAAGCAACCTAATCGTTGGCTGCTTCTTACAAGGAGACATGTTTCCAACAACAACAACAACAACAATAAAAAATCTAGTGTGATCCCACAAATGAAGTCTCGGAGAGTAGTGTGTACGCGGACTTTACTCTTACATCTATAGACCTCCAGCTCAAAAAAGAAAAGAAAAGAAAAGAAAGAAAGGGAAAGCATTCCAAAGCAGTTATGAACACATAAAATACGGAAGTGAAGAACCCGTGACAAATAATAGGAAAGCATGTGCTATCTAAGTATGTCCTCGGTAAGTTGAAGACGTGTTATGACCTCTCTTCATACTTCTTCGGGCTCTCTCTACCCCTCGTTACCCCCACTATTGTCAACCTTTCATACCACTTACTGGGGCATCTATACATCTCCCATTCACATGCCCGAACCACCTCAATCTCGCCTCCCTCGTCTTATCCACCAAAGGGGCCACTCCAACCTCGTCCCGAAAATCGTCATTTTGATCCTATCTTCCCCTAGTATGCCCACATATTCATCTCAACATGCTAATTTCCACAACTTGCATCTTTTGAACATGGGAGTGCTTGACTGACCAACATTCCGCCCCATATAACGTAGTCAATCTGACCACCACTTTATAGAACTTACCTTTAAGTTTTGGTGGCACATTCTTATCATATAGGACTCTGGATGCAAACCTCCATTTCCTTCGCTCCGCATCGATACGATGTGTGACATCATCGCCAGTTTTTCCATTTTCTTGGACTATAGACCCAAGATACTTGAAACTTCCTCTCTTGGGTATGACCTGTGAATCAAGCCTCACTTTCATGTCAACCTTATGCCTTATGTTACTGAACTTACACTCCAAGTATTTTATTTTTATTTTGCTCAACCTGAATCCACTAGACTCCAGGGTCTGTCTCCACACCTCCAGTCTAGCGTTAACTCCATTGCGAGTCACATTGATCAGTACTATGACATTTACAAATAAAAACGTGCTAAGAGTTGATCCCTGGTGCAACCCCATCATGACTGAAAAGTGGTTCGAGTCTCCTTCTATTATCCTCACCCGAGTCTTGGCTCTATCGTACATTTTCTTAATCGCCCAAGTGTATGCGATAGACATCTAGCTTCTAAGAATCTCCCCAGAACCTCCCTTGAGACTTTGGCGTATGCCTTCTCAAGGTCAATAAACACCATGTGTCTCTCTTCCTCACCCTATACTACTCCACTGGTCTCATCCCAAAATGAATGACTTCTGTAGTTGATTGCCCCAGAACGAATCCAAATAGGTCCTCGAAAATGGACACTCCCTCCTCACCCTCATCTCCACCACTCTCTCCCAAACTTTCATAGTGTGCTTAGCAGTTTGATACCCTATAATTGTTGCAATTTTGTAATATCACCTTTGTTCTTATACAACGGGATCATTATTTCCATCTTAATTCTTCGGGCATTTTAGTTGTCTTAAAAATAACATTAAACAATCCAATCAGCCACTCCATATCTGCCTTGTCTGCACTCTTCAAAATTCCACGAAAATCTCGTTTAGCCTGCTCGCTCTTTCCATGTTCATCCTACGAATAACACTCTTAACCTCTACAACCTTTATACACCTACAATACCCAAAGTCACAACGAATCTTGGAGTTCTCTAAATCACCCAGCACAATGTCTCTATCCCCCCTCCTCCTCCAAGAGTTTATGAAAGTATGACTGTCATCTCCGTCTAATGAGTTCCTGCTCCACTAATAATTTTCCTTCCTCGTCTTTGATGCACTTTATTGGTTTAGGTCTCGGACCCTCTTTTCTCTAGCCTTGGCTAGCCTTTACAACTTTTTATCCTCGCTTGTCCTCATGTTCTACATACAAGCGTTCAAAAGTTGTCGTCTTTACCGCCGTAACTGCTAACTTCACCCCCTTCCGTGCCATCTTATATTTCCTTGATCACCCACCTATCTTCCTCATCCTTACTCTCCACAACTTCGCATAAGCAACCTTCTTAGCTTCCACTTTGCCTTGGACTTCTTCATTCCACCACCAATCCTCTCGAAACCCCAACACCTCTCTTGTTGCTTCCCTAATGCACCTAGTTGCCATGTCTCACTTACGTTAGCATTCCCACTACTCCCCCTCGTCATCAACATCTCCTGAGCTTTGGTTGTAGTCAAGCCACCCCATTTGATTAGGCCGATCATATACCATCCTCTTCCTCTTAATCTCCAAATCCAATGCCAAAAGCTTTTGTTGGATCATAAGATTCTCACTCAGGATTTCTCACAAGCAATTCCATGTGTGAAATAATGAACTTTACCTCTTAACTTACATGTAATGGATGAGGATATAAATATTACAACAACATACCCAGTGTAATTCCACAAGTGGGACTCCGAGGGAGGTAGAGTGTGTGTACACAAATTCCACAAGTGGGGTCTGATGGAGGTAGAGTGTGTGTACACAAACCTTACCCCCCATCCTGTGGGATAGAGTAGCGATGAAGATATAATGCGCTGTAATTCAGTATAAGAACAGTAAGGTAAATAATATTATGTTAAGAACAGCCGTCTTTTTTATTGATAAGTAAATGGATTATGTTAACAGAATAATACTTACAGTTTGTCAATCATTAAAATTGAATATACGAGATCCAAGTGAAACAATCAATCCACTGATATTAAAAGACCTAATGGGATCTTCAAATGCATTATTTCTAACTGCAATGGATTTCATAGGCATAATAAGATGCTTTATCAAATTGAGATAAGTTCTTTCGCTTTTTCTTTTTTTTTTTTGAAAATAGCATTTCTCATTGACGTCAGCATCGCATGAGCCTGACCAGCCCAGCCCAAAAGATCACGGTCAGGTCCCGGATGAGCACGACCGTCATATTTTGATGTTGTCACCTGGGTTTTATTGCTTTACAAAGGGGACCCAAATAAATATAATAAAATAGATCAAAACTGAAAAGGGGAAATCTGTTCAGGTGTTGAATGAGACCAAATACTGTTTCATATACTCATAGACACAACTTGCCTAGAGCAAAAACTTCACAAGAGAGAAAAGAAAAAGACTCGCAAAGAGCAGCCTTCTGCGAACAAGAAGAGAGCTCAAACGTGCAAAAAAACTATAAGATCACATAAATGATTACAAAGGCACTTTGGAAATCTAGGAAATGAAGTTCAGTCTGTAACCGTTTCAAATAAAATAGTACAAAACAGTTTATCAAGGCATCGGCAGAAGATGTTACTTACAAGAACTCTATCAACAAAAGAAAAAGATGTTACTTACAAGAAAAAATATAAACCCCATGAAATAGTGGACCCAAGAACAGCAGGGTAAAATCCAGCATAAAGTCCTCTAAGACCCTGAGAAGACAATATGATAACTTAACAAATCAGTCATCTTGGTGGAAACATGAGCACATATTTGAGCGATTAGGTAAACTCAACAGGCTGCAGCATAAAAGCTCAATAGTGGGCAGCAAGGAAAGGAGCTTCATCTTGAAAAGAATATATCAGCGCTATGTTTGATTGTGATTGACAAAGTGTGATGGAGTTTCTCACTATGATTACGCCATGAGGCTTACTGAATCAACTCTACCTGTGAGAACAGGTAAATGACAAGAAAGCACTCAATCAAGATTTGCAGTAAATCGATGTGTCCAAGCTGATAGGAGCACCAGTGTGACAGAAAACTGACATCTCACTCAACTCTTGACATTCAAATTAAGGACTTAACCATATTTATAAGAAAACAAAGGACCTAGCTTTCCAGTTGGATTAACCATATACAAACTCTACTAGGATACAATTCCACTCAATGGTTCCAAAAAGATTCTTGAGGGATTAAATGGATATCATTACCGTGTATTGAATACCATAATGTGGAGAATACGATAACAACCATAAAACTCCACAGGTATCAGTTGTACTAGGGCATAGAGGAACATGGCCGCATTTCTCCTTAGAAGGATGCTTATGGAAAACATGACATTTAGATACATCTAAGTCAGGGAATCCACACTCAACGTTAAACCATGTGTCGTTTCCTAATAGAGGATAGAACCTATTGGTTTAAACATTGTTGCTTATGCGTTTTTCCTAAAGCTGATATTACCTAGCAGTTATATGAATTGAAAAGCAACTTCTTTTTCGAATCATGAACTAGAAGGTGAGTTTTGGAATAGTGGCAATATATATGTAGATTAGCTTCAATATTTGCAGAAATTGGAATGATTCAGAAAAACAAACCTCACTTCGAGCAATGGCAAACAAAGCGTGAGGAGTGTTCCTATAGGCCGGGACGTTGGAGATTCTTCCATCATAAACTATGATTAACATATACAACAAATCAAGCTCTAAAGAAACCACGGGAGATCTTCATTTTCTATAGCAGGAAAGCATAGCACTTGCCTTGGAACCTGGTACGAACAACGTCAAGGGGATGAGAGAATGTGACAGTGGCGAGACCCGCTGCGGCGCCGGCGGTGGCATTTTCCCATTGCCATTCTGCCGACGACAAACCTGCCGTTCTTTTCATGGCTCCGTCTACCGGTGACTTCCCTTCCCCCCTTGTTCCCAACGCTTTTCTTTCGCCGTCAATGCAAGATGAAATGAGGTGGACCTTCACGCAAACAAAACGGTGCCGTATTTACCTGTTAGTTTAATCATGGTCTGTGAGATGTTTCTCTTAAGCAGATTTCTTTTTATATTTAATATAGTATACGTGTAATAAGATTACGACTGCACTGGACAAACTGGAGGGGAGTCACGTCCATAATTACACTAAACCTCTATAATAATTAATGACTATTTATAAAGTGATAAAAATTGTAATAAATTTGCTATAATCAGTTAAAGATAAAAACTGTAGACTATCAATTACACAACACACTGCATGATTTTACATAGCATAGTGACTCGCAACAAATTTGCATTTACTTTGCCACTTCGAAGGTACAGTTCCAGATTTAAATCCACTCCAACAGTATACAAAATATTTAGCCAATTTGACTGTGAAGTCTATGCTGTCAATAATGTCTTTTTCCTGTCTTTAGAGAACAAATTCAAGCTCCTGAACTTGGCCAGCCAGCTTAAGTTGCCCATCTAATCCATCTAGCAAGGAATAAATCTCCTGTGAAGAATGGTGATAATTATCACAAGCGGCAAACTGATGGATCTTTTTCTCTATTTCGATCCAACTGGAACCTGGATATTCTTTTCCTACTGCTAGTTCTCTCAAGATTACCCTGATCCGGGCGACATCACTCCATCTATTTGCATCAGCATACATGTTCACTAGGAGAGTGTAATAGCCACTGTTGTTTGGCTCCAAAACGCTCAACTTTTCGACAGCAACTTGAGCAATTTCCAACTTCTTCTGAAGCTTGCAACCACCAAGTAAAGCACCCCAAATAACAGCATTTGGCTCTATTCTCATGCTTCTTATGATCTCTAGTGCTTCCTCTAGCAAACCGGCTTTACACAATAGATCAACCATGCATCCGTAGTGCTCCATTTCAGGAACGATGCCATATTCCTGAGTCATACTTAGAAAAGTCTTTCGACCCTTTTCAACTAGCCCTGCGTGAGTACAAGCTGTAAGAATGCTGACGAAAGTAATAGCGTTTGGCTTTACCTTTTCTTTCTCCATCATGCTAAAAAGAGCTAATGCTTCTTCTGCATAACCATGAACAGCCAGTCCATCGATAACAGAATTCCAACAGAAAAGGTTTTTCTCCCTTAATTTATAGAATACCAAGAGTGATCTCTCCAAACTCCCGCATTTTGCGTACATGTCAATTAATGCAGACCCGATATGCACACCAAGATCAAAACCTTTTTGCATAACATAAAGATGCATCTCCCTTCCTTGATCCAGGATGCCAAGATGTGCGCAAGCAGAAATAACAGTTGTCATTGTTACTTCATCAGGAGTGATCAAGTTGCTCTTCATGTCATAAAAAACCTCTATAGCTAGTCCATACTTCCTGTTCTGAGAGTAGCAATTAATCATCGTCGTCCACGCAATCAAATCCTTCCTTGACATTTCCTTGAACAACAGCTCAGCCGACTCGACATCCCCTGTTCTTGCATACCCATTGATCATAGCATTACAAGCAGCAGTAATTTTTTCAGGCATCTCATCAAACAAACTTCTAGCGGAACCCAAATCACCAGCACTAGCATGGGCTGAAACCATTGCAGCCCAAGCAAAATTATCTCTTTCAGGCATTTCATCAAACAGTAATCTCGCTAAATCAACTCTACCCAAATTAGAGTAAAAATCAATTAGACCAGTTTGAACAAAAACATGGGATCCAAACCCATATTTCCAAATCTGCCCATGTACAGATTCCCCTAATCTTAGACCACACATCAACGTACAACCCTTAATTACCGACGAAAATGTGTAGCTAGTTGGAAGATTTTGAGTTCTTAACATGTCTATATACAACAGTAATGCTTTAAATGGGCTGTGACAATGAACAAAAGCTCTTATTAATGCGTTGTAAACGAACACATTGGGATTTTCCATCTGGGAAAAAGCAAGGGATGCAAAATCTGGGTTATTAAGTGTAGAACATGTAGCAATGAATTGGTTCATCAAGAAACAGTCTTTGGTTGCACCATTCTTTAGCATCAAAGAGTATAGGGGTTCCAGCTGCTTTCTACTTGAACATATTTTCAGTTGGTTCACAATAGAAAGGATACTATTCTTTGTTAACATTGATATTCCTGCCGTAGTTGCCCGTATATTTGTATAACTGCTGGTTATAGAAAAATGAGTATACTTGGAACAGGTGTCGAGCAGAGTCCAAATTTGAAGCTTATAGATTAGGCATTCTTACATGTGGATTCTAAATTAATAATTCAGACATATTCAATAAATTTCTCTAACATAAATACAGAGTTTGCACCAAACTATTGAATTCGACGGAACCCGTAGGTGTTCATCCAATAACAAAAGGAACGAATGGAAAGAGATAGCCAAGAGGACAGAAAGACTTCAAGAGAGGAGGCAAAAGCAGCAGCAGAAGCTATCCTTTGAGTTGAATTCATACTGTGCACTGATTCTTGACATATAGAGTAGTATTTCAAGTCTGATTTTCAGTAGGCATGTTGGAAAATGGACGCGGCTCCCCCTCCAGGAGTTTATCAACACTTGATATAAATTAAATATTTTTAAAAAGCTAATGTATAACCCAAATAGCACGCTTAAAGTGACCAATCCATAAAAATTTGACTTATAATTGTCATGACATTTCTTTAGCTACAAAAGTTAGAGAAATTTAGCCCCACACTTAATTAAAGCTTTAAATTATAGAGAAATTTAGAGTTTTTTTTATAAAATTACAAATTATGACTAAAAAAATTAAAAAAATTAATAATATTTTAATTATAAATTATTAAACATATTATAAAAATATAACATTATTTCTTAAATAATATCTATTTCAAGTTGTCAGCCCTTCTTGTTTCCTCCACAGCCAACCCTTTCCCAGCACCCTTCTCTTTTTTATTTCTTCAGTTTACCAAAATTTTCTTTAAAAATTTTAAATTTCACTGGTGACAGAAGTTTCAAAAGCTTCTGAAAGTTGATTTTAGAAAATTAAAATAATTTTAAATTGAGTTTAATTTTAAAAGTTTGAAATATTTTAAAGAGTTTCTCTCAAATTTAAGATGACTTGGTAAATTTCATTTAATTTCTCAATTCCATCGTTAATGGTACTGCTCGGGTTGAAATTTGGATTTGAAAAATTAAAACATTTCAAATAGATATAGTTTCAAAAGTTGATAAACACCTTAGGGAACCTATATCACAAATTTAGGAAGATTTAATGTAGATTTAATGTAATTTTAAATAAATTATATTAAAGGATGAATTTAAGTTTATGTTTTTACATCGTATTAAACTTTAATTTATGTTGTTATAGTCATATTAAACTTATAAGGAAAGTTGTATACTTATATTTATTGTAGATGTATAATTTTCAAAAATATAATATGATTTTACTATACAATTTTTATATTATTATATGCAAATTTGAGCGAATCTTTTAAGTCTTGACGAGATATACACATTTTATACTATTTTTATAATTTCAAAGATAAAATTTCAACAAAGTCAAATCTTATTTTTTATTTTAAACGTATATAAAATTTAAAAAAGTAAAACTATTTAAATAATAATATTATTAATATTTTATATATATATATATATATATATATATAAAAAAAAATTTACCAATAAAAATATCTTATCGATTATCTATCGGTTCCAGGATACGACTTAAAAGCAGAATAAAAAAATTGTTTAAGTCATAACCAGGAATATACAAGATTGGTAAAGAAAACACGAGTAACAAAAACATGTAAACACCATACTCCAGCTTGAATACGAGCTCATTTGTGGATAAATCGAGATGGCTGCAATTTTGAGAAAATCGAATTTTATTAACAAAACAAAAAGAAAGGCCTTATTTTTTTCTTTTCATTCTTTTTTTTTTGGGGGAGGGTGTGTTAAAAATTAACCATTTGTCATGGTTAAAACTCAAAAATAAGTCATCTCAAATGCATTATGATATGACCAGCAAAATGATGTTTATTTTAATAGATCTTGCAATTTTGAGGCACCTTTCAAAAGGGAGGGGGGAATAACGGCGCCAATCTCTAAAATAAAGTTTGCAAATATGGTCACTTCCAGATAAATTGGTATTAGTGATATTTGTCACAAACTATTGCAAGTTCAATAGGCACCCAAAAATGAGCTTACCCTCACAGGATTATATAATAATACAAACTATTTCGGTTAGTGTTAGACAATTGTATCTGAAGCGAACTGTCGCAATCTCAGCTTGATCCAACCGATTCCATAGGCAATATTGCATCATTTTTTTGGAGCACAATCTCATCAGCGATGGGATTGAGTGCTTCAAAACTCCACCATCATCTTCAAGAATGTTAAACTTCCGTCAAGTGAACAATTGTCAATCAAAGGATCGAGTGCTTCAAAGTCTACAAAAACACATCAAGCCTTACTTCGCATAAATGTTACCTTGTCCAATTACAACTTTGATACAGACAAAACTCAACTGTATATGGGCGTATATATTCCTTTTTTCCTAATAATCTTTGTGTTCTACTCACCTAACTAGCTGTGAAAGATAAATTCCTCTTCACACTCTACAGCAAAAACAGAGTAATTTACCTCTAATCACAGCACACAAACATCGGAAGAGATGCAAAGCCTTGAGTCAGCCCCACCACTGATTACACTTTCACCTTTCCACCAATCCGCACACAATACCTGTATTAACAGACTGATATTTAGGAAATATTGATGTGATAGAACAAATACTCTAAATCAGTTACAGCTAGAAAGAAAAAATTAGCACCTTGTCCTTATATCAATGACAGCAAGGCCACTGCAATACAAATTGTTTTACCTAGGAATGGAAAGCCGAAGTGTTTATGAAAAGGTCATACTAATCATTATATTGGTGACATTAAAACGTATAGCACTAACCGCAGTTCTCAAGTCCCATAACATTACTTTCCCATCATAAGATGCAGAAACCAAGTGAAACCATGACTTTTCATGCCACTTGCAGGCGGATATCCAAGAACTGTGTGATGAGAACTGATAGACAGGAGCCGAAGTACCTAGTAAGTGTGATAAATGAAAAGTGGTTTTTTCCATATATCATTGTGTGATGTAAGGTCATCAGTTACTTGAACAATAAAGAATAAACACATAGAAAAGACATTTACACAGAGAAACAGGGAGTTAAAGTCTGCTGGGTGTTTAAAAGTGCTTCTGCAAGTTAGACAGAAAGAAAGAAACCTATTTGCGAGGATCCATATATCCTAAGAACGGGATCAGAACCACCAGCAGCAATGAGTGCAGAACCTTCACCTCCAATATCAAGGCAATTAATGACTTTGTTGCAATACTGTTGAAGAGGAAGGATCATTATCCATACTTTTAGAACGATACAGTTTCAAGCTCTCAAATACAATAGACTAGAAGTAACACTATATATCCTGCGTTAAAAAGTTCAAACTGGCTACTTATCATGATGGTAACTTTTCTTCGAGATGGTGTAATTTTTAAACATATGATTGCTGACTACCAAAGAGAACTGTTATCTCTGACAGGTGAAAGCAATATCACTAGGAATAGTATGTGTGCGTGGCTTACACCCTTCCACAAATTTTTTCATAATTTCATATTCTGCAAGGGAAATTTGTTTCATTTCCTCCAATCCATATGTACATAGTTTTAGGAAATACTAGCCTACAGGCACAAGACAATAGAGATATGACTGGAAGAACAGAAGAAAAGAGATGGCACGTCACCAGGTTCAATGAATCCTGCCTCCATCTCAACATCCCATCTTCTTATAGAGTGATCCCATGATGCCAATAAATTGTTTCATCCTGTGACCACACCAATGGAAGACACACATTGTATGTCCTACAAGTGTAGATTTAGCCTCCTCCTGTGAGCATAAGATGTGAGAATTTTTTGAGTACATGATTAGATAACAAACATTAAAATATTTTAAAATAAAGAGAAATCAAGAAAAGGAAGAGGATCAAGAATGAGAGAGAGAGAGAGAGAGAGAGAGAGAGAGAACATAGATAAAGCACCCAGAGGATATAGTAAGAGATAATACCCTCCTGCTAGCCAAAGACTGACATATTTCAAAAATCAATTTCAAAATTATTTTGGCCCTTCAGTTCCATTGATGAACATCGTCATTTGAGGAAATCGGAAGGTTGTTTGTCTTTCACCAAAAGGAGACAAGATTTACGAAGGTTGATATCAACTGTCAATGAGATAAATATAGAAAGTCAGGAGACATTTGACTGGTACAAAATTGCCAAGGAAAACAACATTGAAAAGAAGAATATAAATGGCAACAAATTTGGTAGATAAGGAACAAGGGAGGAAGCTAAGGAACAGATAGGGATGGCAAGGAAGAAGAACAAATACTCCTCCAGTTCCAGTTTATGTGATAGTATGTTCAAGGCTGCTGTAGTGCTCAAAACCTTATAGCTACACAATGTGATGTCAAAGTATTTTGTATCTACAAGTCCCAAAAAGTTTTCATTTTCTTAAACTGCATGCCAAAATTAAACTATTCTCTGCCATAATTTGGAATGGGAGGAGACAACACGAAGTTGGAGGGGCACTGCAGGAAGAAGGGGGGGACAATTGGATGGGTGTGGCATATAAAGAGGTAGATGAGAAGGATGAAGTAGGTTCAGGGAAGAAGAGGTTTTGCAAAAAAGTAAAATTAGATTGTTTTGTTACGTGTATGCCTTGCACTGGAAAGTTTTCAAAATCAAAATAGTAACTGCAGCAATAAAATGTTCTTCCTCCTTTTCACTGCTTTTGAGAACAGACAATATTTCATCCTTTTTCTGGATAAGGTAGAAGTTAGAACAGACACATTATCCTTATTAAAACAGGTCATGGATTTTTATACACTACGCGCGACACAAATAGATGTATTCTTCTGTCTTAACTCAGACAGGTAAGAATAAATGTAGTCATACTTCTACTTGAGCATCTTCCTCATCAGCATCCTTCTTCCCTTTTCTTGACTGAAACGACATCACCTGTATCTGAGCGACGGTTTACAAAGCTATTTGGCAATCCTAGGATCCTGAAGAATACCTGTCAAATACACAAGTAATTGGGAATCAGTAAGAGTTCTTAGAATCGATTACGTAATCAAAAAGCTTTAAATGATCAATTAAGTGAAGAGATGCACGACCATATCTCCAGCAGGATTTGCTATACACTTTGACAGAAGCATTATGTCCATGTAAAATCTTAAAGGCTCTAATCCTCTTTATCTGATCCGAAGACTCATCTGCATCAAACTTTTAAGCCAAACAAATACTAATTAGAGGAAGATCACGAATTAGGCAGTGAGTTATGGGCAGTGCAGGCACATCATATTACCTTCCAAAGCCGCAGTGTCCTATCCTTGGAAGCCGTAGCTACTATTTGATCAGAACCATTTTGAGCCACTACAGAAAATAAAAGGTACAAATATGATAAACACAGAGAGAATTGCAAAAGAAATGAAGCACAGGAAGTAGATATCCAGGAAATTCAAACCATATTCCATACTGATTGTCATGCTGGTGAAAGTTATCCAGCGATCTCGGTATTGCAAGCAAGTGCAAGTTAATGGAATAGATATCAACATGCGAAATTTTAACCAAAAAGAAGTATCAAAAGCAGGTGATGTGAGTAAAGAACATGGTGTACATGGAATGATAATGGCAGCAGACAGATAAAGCATAATGCTGGAAAACGAGCAACTGAGGAGAAACTATATCCCACTCATACCTCTTGGTTTGACAACACAAACAGAAGTAATTGCATCAGTATGGCCCTCCAATAGATGTGTACAAGATCCGGCAGCCTTCCATTCTGATTAGCACTATCAAATGTTAGGTTGATACAATAACCAAAAAAAAAAAAAGCTACTTCTGAACCAAAAAAATGCAACTAGCACAAGAATAAACAATCAGTAGATTACCTTCCAAACCATCATAACATCCAGTCAAAACAAACCTGTCAGATCGCCAAATATGCACATCTTGTCAGACAAGGAAATAGTTGATTGTATGCAAGAAGGCCTTTTACATTCTTAACGTGTCACCATCCAATATTTTAGTGAAAAAGCACATGGAGGATGATATTTGTTTCAAAAACACTTGGAAAGAGCAGCATAATGCAATAATATCAAAAATGTTGTCCTTATTAATCTAGTAAAGAGATATGTTGAGTGAAGTGAATGCACAATGGACCTGGAGTATAAGGTACAGAGATCCAATAGCCAGAGAATGAAACCATTTCATTTAGTTATATACTTATATTATGCTGGCTCTCTTTTTGGGGGGATAAACCAATATTATCTTTCAGTAAAGAAGTTACTTTTACTTGGCATACACGCATTCAAATCTTAATATATTAAAATAAGAATGATATACAGACATTAAAAAATTACAAGGATTGCACTGAGATTCTAGAGAAAACAAATTTCACACTCATGCTTACTTAGAATTAGAAACCATCAACTGCACTGACCCAGTCATCATGCAAAGATGGCTCTTCTCTCTTGGAGCCACAGCTCTAATGTACTAATCCTAATATTTTCTCCTGTAAAGATAACAAACAGATGGAAAAAGATAAGGAGTATAAGAACCAATGCATAAACATATAATAACATAAGTGAAACAAAATCAATGGCTTGTGACTGAATAAACCACGTCTGCTAGTGAATGAGAGCATTAGAAAAACAACTGGGAGGGAACTAGTAGAATTATGAGTAACAGTACTTCTAGAACATTCAGGTATGTATATATATCTTTTTGCAATACTACGATTATTTCAAATACCTCATAAGTATAGGCTTCCATTATCTTTATCATTTCCAGAAAGAAAATGTCTTCAGTAAACTACATTGACTACATTTTTTTGTATTGATTGTTACTACACTGCCTACAGTTTTGAAATGAACCGTTAAGACTTTGGAGTTGGGAGGTACAAAAGGACATAATAGGAGACAGAATATGTTTGAATTTTTCACAACTTAAACTGCAAATAAGAGATACAATCGCAAGAAAAGAACAAACACTCACTTAAATAATGCAAAGTGATTTTGGTCTGAAGAGACAAAACAGTACTAACTGGAACTCTGGTCATTCTTGCAGTCAAAAAGTGATTTAGAAAGAAACTTACATTGAGAAGCTCTTTAGCAAGGAGAAACTCTTCAAGTGACATGACTAGTTCTCCATCAATGAGAAAATCAAAAGGCCTGGATTCCATTCATCCTTTCCTAAAAATAATTAAATGACAAACAGGTAAGCATATTGTAAAAACACAAACAGCAGAATCAGTGAGCAGACAATACAGTGCTTGTCCTGAAATGCTGAGATCAGGTCCTTTATTTAATTAAATATGAAACCTGGACTCTTCTATCTCTGATCCAAAATTTAGACGCAATTTACCTTTTAGAGTCGCTTCCAAGGGGATAAAGTTGTCAATTATGGCACCGTTAATCCATTATCACAAAGCTCTCAAACCACAACCAGCAATCCATTCAACTTGTCAATGTAGACTAACAAATACTCCATCTAAAAGTAATTTATGCTTCAAGCTTAAATAAGTGAGTTAAGCCAGTCTTAAGCTAAATTGGTAACTAATATGAATTACGTACACTGTAGTTGAACCATCATTACCTACAATATTCATATTTTAGTATCAACAACCATATCCTCTATAATTATAATTAACTTATCTATAACAAAAATTGAACAATATTCACGACAATTCAAACTATATTACATAACCAACCAATCAACTAAGCTTAAGTCCCAAACTAGATGGGGTGAGCTATATGAATCCTCTGCACATTCCGCTCAACAAAATTTAGAAATAAACTGGGCAGAATCAGTTGGAACTAAAAGTTACCAGCTTTAAGGAGTGTTATTGACAATGGAAGAGAGAGGCCCAATCGGGTGAGGTTGAGGAATAGCAATAGAAGTAGGCGGAGCCTTAAAGGGGGCTTTCAACTTCGTGACAAATCGGACCTGTACACGCCCCTGCAGACTCTTCAACGTCCCCATCAATATCCATCCCTGCCATCAACAATATATCACAGTTACAGCGTACAGAATTTTTATATAGTTAGAGCTTTTGGTGTGTAGAGATAAAAGATATAGTGATTTAGAGTGTATGAGGTAGACGTTCACGGCCAAATTCGTCGGCGGGTCGAACTAGGGTTTAAGGTTTTGGGGGTAAGGGGGTTTAAGGTTCTGAGTGGGTTTTAATTGTTCATAAAATGAGGCAAAAAAATAAAATCGCTAGAAGGAGGGCTTGAACCTCCGACCTTGTGGTTAACAGCCACACGCTCTAACCAACTGAGCTATTCCAGCTTGTTGATTATCGTATATGCCATATTTCTATGTGAGGCTGTAATTTTCTTTTACTTGCTACCTCATACGTCTTCCTTTTCTTCCTTTCCCCACCATCCAAACAGGGATTTTTATTTTTATTTAAAAAAATAAAAAATGTCGTCGTTAATGTACTGGGAGGCAGACAGGCAGTTTGATGTGTTCTAAGTTCAACATGCAGTGTGTCTATTCTGCAATTTGCCACATACTTCCCAATGGATTTCACATTTTCATTAATGAATTTAACATGAAAAGGGGTAAGTTGCAGATTTTATTGAAAGAAAGATGGTGCTTCCAAGTTAAATGACTGCTGAAGTGTAGTAGATTACATTATATGGACTATGATGCGGAGATAAGAACCATCGAAAATACAAACTGTGCACTTCTTATGCAGATATTGCTAATAGTTTTTACAAGCAATAAGCATATTGCTAGTTCAATTGAATTGAAATGACCAATTAAAAATCCACTTACATATAACTAAGATGAGTATTATTGATACAGAGGAAAAATATCAATAATACAGAATTACCATATGTCAAAATTATTTCCAACATTACAGTTAACCGATTCCTGATGTCCACTTGATACCAAAAAGAAAAACAAAAAGGAAAAGGAGCCAGTAGCGAAATAAGAATAAAAATCTTAGAAACTTTTGAGCCTATAAATTCATAAAACTAGACAAAGTGCTATCTTTTATGAACCCCAAGGATTTGATGGACAATTTATTCACGCACGACTCAAACATGTCCTAGACATTCTCTTGAAACTAGACATTTTTTCAGCCCCTGGTATTGGCGTAATCCTTTGCTCATCATCATCCCGGTAGCTTCCTTCTGATGTCACCTGTCCAGGATCTTCATTTATAGATTGAGTCCCTTGTTCTGCACTAAACTCTTCTTGGCCTCCGTTATATGATGCTCAGAGCTCCCACCAAATCCTGTGTGTTAGCATAGCTATTATTGTTACTAGGAACTCCAACAAAGTCATTCCCACTGTTGCCACCACCATAACCACCCAAAATTACTGCCTTGACCAGCATAACTGCTGCTCAGGTGCTTCCATAGTTGCTTACCTCAACAGGGGAACTGCTGTCGTTCCTATAGTTGCTACTACCTCCATAGCTACCGTATCCCTCCGGCAGAACTACTACTACCAGGAAATCCACCCCCTCCACCACCATAATTGTTGGTTGGGTAACCTCCAGCTACCTATGTAAATTTCCATCTTCTTTCACTAGCAATTATAGCCACCTCCTCCAGCAGAATTGTAACCACCAGAGAATCCACCACCTCCAATTCTCCACCTCCATAATTGGCCAGCTGCATAACCTCCACCACCTGCATAGTTTCCACTCCTCCGTTCATAAAGCTAAAGCCACCACCACCATAGCCACTTCCAAAACCATCACGACGTTTTTCTGTGGCATAATCTACCTTTATCCGTCTTCCGTGAAGATCCTGAAAAGGTTGCGCAGCACAAATCACCTTAGCACCATTACTAAAATAATTTCTTCAAAATTGACCAGTGATAACATCATGCTTCTAGGAAATATCACATTTATTAGCCAATCCAAGATGGAACTGGTAGGAGGTCCAGTGGGACAAAAAGCAACTTACAAGAATATTCAAATAAGTAGAATTACAAGAGTTAGATTTTCTAGGAAATTCCTACTCTGCAAAATAGTCTTACTAGGTAAAGACAGATGAGAATTATCACATGAAATTGAATAAACAAGCGGAAAGGTGTCACTGTCCTTCTTTGCAGATACAAAGTGTCAATGCTGAAGAAATTGCTAGTAAGGCTGTGGGTGAAATATTGTCCTCTTGAACAATGCAGCACAAGTTAAAGTGTCCTCCCTAAGAAAACCATTTTTTAAACTGATAACTTCCTATGAAACTAGTACAGTCTAGCTGTTCTTTCTTTTGATACTATAAAAGTCTGTGTAATTTGTGTTCACAAGGATAACTTTCCAACTAGAAGTAACATCATATTCATACCTGGCCATCCATGGCCTGCATGGCAATTTGTTGCTTCCTCACTTGACGGAAAACTAATAAAACCAAATCCTCTGGACCTCCCAGTATCACGATCCAGAATAACTCTTGCTGCAAAGGAAGAGAAAATAGTTTATTCCATAGTTCAGTCAAACAACACACAGCAAAAGAAGCCAACTTCAGAGAAATCTCCAAGAGACGCTCACTGCATCTAATCTCTCATAGGTCATTAGAATTGAGCCATTTCATCAAGAACTAAATTGCCAGGGTCTATCGAATAGTCTTTCTCACAAGGTAGGTGGGGTGCATACACACCACCCTCTCCAAACCGCACTTATGGGATTAATCGATATGTTTGTTATTGTTGTAAGGAAACATGTCCAATTCAGACCAAAGACTTCTTTTCATTAGTAGGAGGCAAAGGAATTTCCAACTCCAACTTCATAACTAATTTAAAACAATGAACAAGAAAATGTCTTCATAATATTCACTCATCCCTTAACATCTGGGAATATTAGCTAATGCCGCCATACAGCGATTCATCTCTTTTAAAGAAAGTGCATTGCTAATCTTTGAACCTACAGATACAAAATAATAACCCTACTTTCCAATTACTTCACTCATATTGAGAGAATGCCTCTTTCAAAGAGCTCTCATCAGTGCCATACGAGAGACCTGCAGCAGACAATACGGCATTATAGAGTAAGCAAAAGAAATGAAAAGATCAGGGGAACTTCATACACAAACAAGATCTTCTCACCCCCAACAAAAAGCTTAGACGAAGACATGCTTCTTATAGACTGGAAAAGTGAAGCATTTGAGGCAGATAGTTCCAAGTTTATGTGTCTGCCAACACTCTGTTTAAGAATATTCCCACTCCCTATTGAGAAAAGCCATCTTTAAACCTAGTAAAACAGAATGCAAAGAGTCAGTATCACAAATTCAATGTAAAGATAGACATGAAGGAGCCATATTCAAAAGAATCCTTTTTCCTTCAATGGTCAATACTAGAAGCATTAATTAAAAGTCAAAGAAAAAAAAAAGATTCTTCTCTGAGCTCATTTACATCTATGCTTCAACAGTTGTCATATAACATGAGGTATAGAAAAAACGGATTCTCAGGTAATAATTATAAATGGACCAACCATATATGCTTCTACCCGAAACTATTGAGTTATGAATCCCAATACATTCCGCCTTATTCAGGCCCATATTACTCTGAGGATTTCTCAAGCAATTTGGGTATATTAATTGGCAACCTCACTCCTTTATCCGGACTTCAGAGCTTCAATAGCTGCAAGATCCTCTAACAAAGTACAAATCCAAACTTTGTCCAAATTAGGTTTTTAAAATCTCATTAGGCATTTCCAAAACTCTACAGACACAGGATCAAGCCCATGGAGAACGATAGAGACGTAATTAAATGAAATGTATAAACAATCGAAACCATCCCAAAAAACCCACGAAACTTGGTACCGTAATCGGCGATCATGCAACACATATCGAAACTTGTAGCTTATAACCTCGTAAAAAGCTGAAGGTTAGTAACAAAAGAAACAAATACAGAACTAAAAAAATCTGGAAAAAACTAATTAACTTCAAGATCAAGCTGTTCATTATAATTATATGAACTAAATGGTAACGGGAGAACTTACCTTGCTGAAATGATGCAGAGAAGCACACTTCTGTCTGCTGTCCCCTACGAAGGGTTTTAGAAGATGAAGGCGAAGGCTAACTCCGATAAATATCCAAAACATCTCGGTCCCTGCGATTACAACTTGCTCATATTCTTGGCCGTTGGATGAAATAGAGGCCGGTCAACACACTTTGTCCCAGTTTCTCGTGCTTTTCTTTTCCTTTTCTTTTCATTAGACACATTTTTCTGCTCTTTTATACGTGTATAAATTTTTCATTTTAACCAAAAGGTTCAACATGAAATATGAGTAATTTTTTTTTTGAAAAGAGTCAAATATATCTTTGTATTATTATAAATAGTTTAAATATATTTCTTGTTATATTTTGGTTTAAAATATAACCCCTTACGTTATAAGCCTTTTACCTTAAATATATTCATCTGGCCATACTTTGTCACAAGTCAGCCCTTAATTTTAATTAGAGTGATACACACAAAGTCATAATCAAATGACCGCTTTCCTATTTTAAATACTCAATTTCTTAGAGATTCACCTGCTTAATCCGACTCCCACTTCCTTTTTTCTTTTCTTTTTGTCATTTTGTTTTACTATTTAAAATATCTAAAATTTCAAAGCTTATTTTTCACGATGAATTTTATATTTTAAAAAAACATCTAAACCAAACTACAAGTATGAAAACTAAAATAAATCAAAAAGGAGCATGCCGCTCACTTGTTGTTTTAAAAAAATAAAAAATTAAAAAAACTCAAAATTCATAAAAAAAATATTAGCAATTTTTTTATTTTTTTTATTTTTTTTGAAGAAATTACATATCAGACTTTGTTTAGTTCATTTATTTTAAAATTGATTAGAAAAAGTAAATTTATAAAAAAATCAAGAAAAGGAAAAGGTATAGGTCCATCCCGTAAACGTATTAGAGAAATTTATTTTGGGTATCGAAAAAGAAGAAAAAAAGAAAAAGACTGGATTAGATTAAACGGGTAAATTTCTAAAAAATGAGTATTTAAAAATAGGGACCGGGTAATTTGATTACGTAGCTCATACGATCCTCCATTAAAGCTAATGACAAATTAAAGCCAAAGTACTAAAAAAGTGAGAGAGGTATATTTAAACCAAAAAAATATAACAGATATATATTTGGACCCAAAATATAAAGAGGAGCATTTAAACTATTTTGATAAGATTAAAATTATTTTGACTTTTTGTGAGGTGAGGGGGTGCATTGGCGTTTAAATAATAAGGAAGGCTCGTTTTGGTGTCAAGTTACTACATTAAATCTTTATAAAAAAAATATTTTATATTTTTGGTATTTTATTTGGATGTAAAATCTGTAGACTTGTGAAAATCATTTCCTCATCAATTCTAAATAGTGGAACAATTTTATTTTACCTTTAATATTTATAATCCTCGCTCTAGTTAAATATTACTGTGTTGATATTTTTATTTCTTCACTTCCCGGTGCTTTATTTGTTGATTATGTTATATCTTACTCTAACTGTCAATTAAGTTTAAATTAAAATCATTTCTTGATATTTGTTTAATGAGAAGGAATCTTAAAGATGATCTGCATTATATTATGGGTACAGTCGGATGATCTGATGATTCATCATATTGATTAATTTTATTTTTCCGTCCAGAGACTCTAGACCATTTGCTTTCACAAATTTTTATTATATTGAAATGTTAAGAGTAGGAGGACTAAGGGCATTATGTTATTTTATTTATAAATTAGTTATTTATTTTTATTTGTTATTATCTCAAGTTTAATAATAAATTTCTAATAATAAAATAATTAAGTGATTTTTAAATGTCAAGTGTGTCCCTAATGATGGACATCTCTTGTGGATTCCACATTTTTTTTCATCATAATTTTTTTATGGAGTAAAATATTAACTATCTATAAAAATATAAAATTAATTAAAAAATTAAAAAAGGAAATAATGATGTGATTATTTAAAAGTTGAAAATTTTAAAAATTAATTTTAAAAAATTAAAAAAGGAAATAATGATGTGATTATTTAAAAGTTGAAAATTTTAAAAATTATAAAATTTCATATGTTTTAAAGATAATCTTTAAAATATGATTTGTTAAAACTCAAAATTGATTTACGTACTTCTTTATTTATTTATATTGTATTAGATATTACATTTGTATTCTTAAATGAGCTTGCAATGTTAATTGAATAATATATTCTATAAAATAAATGAATTTTCATACTATTAGGTCTAAAGATATTCTTTGGTACTTTCGTAAAAAGAAATTTATAATTTTAAATAAAATAATTTACATATTGTAATAAAATAAATAATTTTAATAATGTAACTTTCTAAACTAATATTATACAGCGATATATTTACTTTTTCATGAGTAATTTCTTATTTGATTTGTTCATTCCATGTATAGATATGTATAGAGCTCCGACACTAATACGTGTTAATATTTATCTCATAAAAGCGATCTCTACCACAAAGTAAATAAACTTAATAATGTAACTTTACACTAATATTACATGTATACATAATGTTTTTTTTATGAGTGTTTTCATTGAATTTACTTATATAATTCATCATTATTGAGTTTTGTTTACTTCAATACATAAGAGTCTGTCTCGAATAAAATGAACTTATCCACATATTTATACTCACCCAAATGGCATGAGAGTAGTCACCCAGTGCACGATTCATTGGTGATCCATTATTAATTTTCAACTATTAATAAATTGTCTTAAAATTTATCTTTTATAATTTTATGTTATTTCATTATGAAAATTAATATATGACTATTTATAAAACATTTTTTTTATCTCTTTATCATGCATTATTTTATTTACTTATTATCTATTAAATTAGTTAAAGAAGAGTATAGCTATTTTATTGAAAAGAATAAAAATACGTTTTATTTATGAAATCATATGCAATTTTTTATTATTTTATCAAGCAAGTGATGTCATTTATATAAAAATAAAATTTTCGCTTACCTCATTAAATTAATACAACTTATATCACATTAATTTTTTTGTATGTTTGAGGTAGTACATTATCTCATCATGCATGCAAATCTCTTTGAAAGTTTTCTTTTCTTATTGTACTAAATTTTTCTCTTGATTTTATCGTATAACACTTCGCCTGTATTAATTTTATATATTTTTCTTATGTTTTTTCATGTTATAAAGAATAATGATACTACTTTAATTTTCATCAAGTAAGCAACACTTGTAAGATGAATTTATATGTATTCAAAATCAATTTAATGATAGATCTAAATATTTTGCTTCATCTAACTCAATGAAATTTGTTAATGTAAATAAAATATATAATTTTAATCTATTTCTTACAAAAATTAAATATAGTGAAAAGACACTATTGATATTAATTAATTATTTGATACAATATAGTTATTTGACATAATGATAAAACAAATAGGACATTATTTGTGACAAATAAGTTATAAGTTATTATCTGATTTTATAGAAATAAAAAATAATTTGTTATTAAGTATTAATCATATCATTCTCAAGCATGCTTAACTAAAAAAAAAAAAAAATAAATATAATAATTTATTTTAAAAAATAATAATTAAACACCTATACATAATTTAATATTGTAATCACCTTTGTAAATAAAAAGTTAAAATTATATCTCTTGAAGTTTCAATCTTTCAGACTATTACGTTGATAAGATTTTGATTAAATAGTTTAAGGCTCTTATTAAAATCAATATTTTCATTATGTATCTTATCAAGTTTTGAGGGTATTTGAAAGATTCAAAGAAATGTATATATTATTAGCATCTGCGAGCTTAGTAACACAAGCAGTCAAGGTCTTGCATTGTGAAATGTCGGAATATTTGATTTTCTAGCCATAAATCATGTCAAAAGAAGGGGGAGAGGAGTTAGTTTTAGTAGCTGCATGTACAAAAATAAAAAATAGAGCACTTAAAATTTATAGGGCAAAACAATATTACCTTAGTTACATCCAAATTTTGCAAAATAAGTACTCTTAAGGTGATGATCACTCTTTTTTCTATTAAGTTCCCACTAACACATACATGTAAATACGCTGTTTTCATTTTTCAGCTAGGAAGATTATTATTTTTTTCATAATTGAATAGCTTACGTGCATATTTATCATCGTAAATTTATTTCTAATTTAATATTTTCTTTGACGTAGAATTACTTTAATTATAATTAAATTTTTTAAAAAATTAAAAAAGGAATTAAGGATTATGAATTTAAAATAAAATTATATTAAATTTTAATTTATTTGGCCCGCTAGTTCGAAAATAAACATATCAATATGGTCAGCCTGTATAGGTATATGTCATACTAGCTATGAGGAACCTAGGATATAGCACACCATAATGATCCGACTTCGCAACTCACCCCTTTATCGAAAAATTATATTATATATACATATAATTAAAATTATTTTTTATGTATGTAATTGATGTTGAATTCCTCGGCTATTTCTATATTTACTTTTGAATTTCTTAATGAAAAATCCTTGATTCTATCAGTGATGATCCTCCAATCCTCTTGATGCAACTGCTTACTTTGCTTGACTCTCAAAACTTACTATCTCCTTATAAGACGTGAAAGTTGCTTATTATTTCACATAGCGAAGATAAAGGTCTGTCTTTTAACGAGACCCATACCATGAAAAAGCTACTCCTGTCTATCCTGACCTATTTGTACCGGCTACAATCTACTTGCTTTAGGCCTGCTATGTAAGTTCACTAGCAATACACCAATACAGCCCTGTGCTAGAAGGGCTTTAACGTTATCCTTCTCCTTGCCGGGTACTTTTAAAGTCTGCTTATTTTGCTCAAATCTGAACTCATGGTTTAATAATTTCTTCTGCAATGTTGTATCCTTTAAAGCAAAAGAGGTGGTTGAAAACCATAACTGAACAAAAATAAACGAGATAAGCAAGTGACTAGTTATATGGCCGAAGGAGGAACACCACTCCCATTGATGGCCCATCGAATATGACATCAATCCAATCCATTACTTGGATGTATGGTCACACATGGACTATACTCTGATAGAAGGATTGATGAAACAAGGAATAGTTAATGGACAAATAGAGACATGGTCTCTATCAGATATAATATCTGTGAACAAGGTGATTCCATTTGTTAAAAGAATGTTGCAGATAATAACCACAAGCAGGTTTTTCCAGGACCCAACTAGTCCTAGAGCTAACAAAGAGCTACTGCCATTCTCCTTGGTGAATGCTGACAACCTTAAACAAACTGTGTTTTGACGATGGCAATGAAGTTGGCAGGGAAATTAAGTAACAAACAGCTAATAGATACTCTTAATCTATGCATTTCCACAAGTACAAGGCATTGATGTTTTTGCACATAACAACCAAATTTCTACATTCAAAAGTTATGAATCCATTAGATTACAAAATAGACATATCTAAAATGTATAACAGGTATGATGATTGAGAAATAAGAATCTTGATTTCCTTTGGCAGAAACCACTGATTAGCATATTAAGCTCACTTCCTGTGGTAGCCATGTAAAGATCTTGAGATCCTCAAAAAAGATCCAAAAGGAAGTTCTCCAAATCGTCCGCAGTATACTTTATGTGCTTGTCACTTATATTGTAGGTGTGTCTTCCAACAAATGACCTGTATGCCTGATAATCTTGAGCGATGTTGCTGAGATCCAAGATCTTCACGAAGTTGACTATCTGGGATAGACCATCCTGTCTGCCTTTGTAAACATCCTCAAATGCCAGATTAAAGTTGTACAGTCTCTCCTTGAGAAGAGTTCTCGAGATAGAATTCGAGCCTGGATTCTGTAGCCCTTCATCTCTGAGTAAAGAGAGGATAGAGCTCCAAGTAGCTCTCTCATAGCTCATTGCATGGTGCTGGAATTTCCAATTATGTTTTCGGATCCAATCATCACCTAGTATTGTTCTTAAATTGGAATTCCCTTTCATCTTTTCAGCCATGTAATGAATATTATTCATTAAGAAAAGGTGACCTAGGGACTCATCCTTGTATAACCTGGACTTATCCTCAAGGTTGCATTCCAAAATTGAAGTGAAGGATCGAAAATGTTGAGCCAGCGGAGAAACATAACAGCGCCTCCTGTCTGTGTTATTTTCTTCTCTATCAGGTGTCATGTCTGGTAAAATGGCCACCGAATCTTCCTTCTCATGGCCCTTCAGAAGCTCATCAAGTGTCTTGCTATAATCTATAAGAGTTTTCATGTAGTTCATGACATACCCGTGAGATGGTGTATTCGCCACTAGGAAAAGGGTTGGCTGAGAGTGCTGGAAGCAACAGCATTTTCAAATTCCAGAAAGGTCGCCTTTGCACAATCACCCAAGCTTCTAAGGACAACCTGGGAATTGTTCTAACGCATAACCCCACCTCATCAGAGTACATAGCATCAATATCTGGGATAAGATCGGCAAGCAGTTCATACATGTCAAGAATCAATCAACTTCTCTGGTTGATGAGGGCCATTGTTATGGCTTCACCAAAGTTCAGAAGCTGCAAGATTGGAAGCTGAGGTCTCAGCAAAGCAAACTGAACCAACTGCTTCCAGTTCGCTAAAAATCTGATCACTTAGCCATTTTTCACTGGCAAGATAAATGCGCACAAAGATCTCTATAGCCTGTATCCACTTCCTGATTTTGGAGTTCAACAGTCCCAATCCATCTTCAATACATCCTCAATGCTCAACTTCTCTACTTCAAGAATGAAGAGGCAATCATCCAAGCCATCTTTTCTGACATTGATAAACGCCTGAGAACATTCCCGGCCATAACCCGAATCAAACATCAAATTGGCAATGCACCTTAGGTCAGGAATAACATCTGGATGCACCAGCTCAATGACAGCACCTCCGAGCTCCTACTCATGCTATCTCTTTGAACCACATCCTCAATCGAGTCATCACCAAACGACACAATAGAGCCATCATCTAATGTATCGCCTCGCTGGAACGAAAAGACATATGCTCCGGCTCAAAAGGCTGCCTGTTGTGAACAAGCAAATGCGTAAACTCCTCGCCGATTCATTGCTGTTTGCAGAAGATCGTGAGCCCTACGCAGAAGCTCATCTTGTTTGCTGCCTTTAAATCTCAAGGTTCAAACTCTCCAATCTTTCAATTAATTTTCGAGCTTGATCCATACCTCAAATACTCATATGCTTCTTCCCGGGCTACAATCCCATATCATTGACTTACCCATCTCCCAATTCATGACCTTACTCTGCACTAAATTAAGCTCGTCCTCCAGCTCAATAAGCTGCTCCTCTGCCTCACCAGCTCCCTCATCTTGGGGTTCACTCACTCTAGTTATGGAAGACAATTGGGAGCTTCTGATCAGCCAAAATTTTTCTAGCACACCGGTTAAAGTCCTATTTGACCCCAACGCTTTCACAATGTTCTGTGCAGCTATCAGGGTTTTCTTCCATTAGGGGACTGAAGCCACAGTCTCCCATATAACTACAACCAAGAAACTAGCTCAAGTTTAATCCCAAACAGGTAAAAGATTGCAACTTTTGAACTTCTAAATTCTTAGAAGTTCAATTGGGGAAACCAAAGATATTGAGCTAAGCTGCTATAAGCAATTACTATCAACAAAGAACTTCACCAAGAAAGGTATCACCTGCAAAGATCAATTACTTTAGAGTTAACCCAAATCCCTTTTGAGGGAAAATGAGAAAGACAAAACTAAAGAGATGTAGAAAAATATTTTTAAAAAAGAGAGAAGTAAGGGCGGTATAAGAAGAGAAAACAGCAAACTTTAGGTAAACTAGAGTGGAAGATTTCAGAATCAGCAAAGCAATGTACAGATGCAAGAATCAGAGGAAGGGGAAAAATGCAAAACCTCAAAGCTCAAATCTTGAATGTGCAGAAAGAGAAGAAATCAGCAAACAAGATCCAATAGTTGTAATGTCTATATAGAGGGGTTTTCAAAGCCAAGAGAGAGCAGAGGATAAAAAATAAACTGACCCTTTTTAGCGCAAATGGCAATGATCAAGAATGAAAGAAGGGTGTTTTCCTGGAGAAATCAAGCTGAAAATTTGTGCAGAAAACCGACCTTCCAAAAATATATGTGCATCATGTGGGTTGCTGCTTCCTATTGAGTAACTTTCCTTTTTATTTTTATTTTTATTTTTTTATTTTTAATTTCTTGAATTGGATGGCTTGGGCCTAGGAGAATGGCCAGCGCTGCTTTGACCTTCAGTCTTCGTGGAATATCTTGAGAAGTTACCTGACATTGGTCCATGCAAATTGTTACATTTAAGCAATTTACAAGTAATTTTTTAATATTTGCCGTTCAGTTTGCAGAAGATTTGTCTCTCATTAATGGATCGTTCGGCGAGGGGTAAAAGATTATAATCTAGAATAAAATATAAAATATTTTATTTTATATTTAATTAGAGATATGCTGAAATTTATAAAATTTTAATATTATAAAATATTATTTTATTACAATGAATATGATTTTTTTCATAAATATTATGTCTTTATTTTTTTCTATTATTAAATTTCATTATGTTTTGTAACTCATGTAACCTTTAAGTCATAATTCTTCATAATTTATTCGCTATTATCACACATACTTCTAATCCACTGTTAAGAATTCTTCACCTATAAATAGTGAAGGTTTTATTTTGTATTGTTGAAGAAGAGGAAGATGAGAAGTGTGAAAAATATTGTGGTGTATTTTGAGGTTAGTGTGGAAAAGAGAGAATTGAGACAAAGAATAATATTTTATATCTTCAATTAATTCACTATACAAAAAGTTAGAATAATTTTATGTCAATTTATTCTTTGGAGTAACTTTGCCACCCCTTCGACTAACTGGCATTGCCAGCCATACGCTATCGGGTTGATCAAGTTATACTCCTGGCTGTGAGGACACACCAAGAATACATGCTACATCAGTAAGTTATTGTTTGGTATAAAAAATCATATAAAATATTTTTTAAAAAATATGTAATTTTTTAATATATTATTATTGAATTATTAATTGGAAATTTACCAACTTTTAAATTAGTTTTCAATAAAAAAATTATATTATATTTTTTTTCGAGGAGTCAGACACAAGTAATTCTCTATAATTAGCATAAATAGATAATAATTCTTAAATAATTGCAGCAACCAATAAGCTTAACTTTTAATTGTTTTTTATCAAGATTTATAACTTAAATTCGTGATAACGCTAAGACTTTTACGATGATGTAAAGGTAAAATTAGAGAAATCTTGGTCTTGTTTGATTGCTTTCCAGATTAATACAATAATATGGATAAAACTTCCAGGCTGTTTTGGCTTTACGTTGGAAAAAAGAAAAGAAAAAGGATGATGATAATAAGCTGAACAAAGCCAAAATCACTAACTTTGATTTATTTATTTTTCTTCTAGACAAGTACTTTTATTGTTGACAAAGCATAAAAAGGAAGAAAATTCACGAGACCAACACTGGAGCAAAAATTTTCCAACTTTGACAAAATAACAAAGTCTTATTCTAACTCATTTTATTTTATATTATATAATATAAAATAGTGACTTGTTACCAACTTATCTGCAAGTATAAAAAGCAATTGAAGTTTATGTTATATGTTTTTAAAACTTTTCGCTCGATATTCTATATTTGTATTGCAGTTCAACCTAATTTGAACTGATTGTTGCATGATTATTGGGTGATAGCAACCTAATTACGCAAATTCGAGAGTCTAAATAAGAACAAAGAGATATTAATCATTTCATTATAATTTTCTATTGGTATTAAATTTATGTTATAGTATATCACAAAATGAAAAAAGTTGTTGGGTAACAAATAATTTTAATGTTTTAAATTAGATCAAATGGACGGTAAAATTATTTATTTAATAATAAAATAGTTAAGAAATCAAGTTGGTTATTTTAAGAAATTTATTAAGCCGTTAATGGGGTGAGGATGTGTCAATTTGTTTAACAAATTAAAGATCTCCAATTATTGAGAATTGAATAGCAACTGGAAGGAACCAAATCCCCTTTAGATTGCTGTTTTCAATATCTACTTTATGTTCCATATATATATATATATATATATATATAATTTGTTTATTTTTTTTATTTTTTTTATTTTTTTTATTTTTTTTATTTTTTTTAGTTTTTTTAAAAAACAAAAAAAATTACATGCGTCTTTTAGCGTTCAATCGCATTTTATATACATGAAAGACTACGAGGACGAGTCACGATGTGGCCAAAATAACACATTATTCTTTGTCAGATTCATAACAGCTTTATTTTACGAAGGAAAAGCCAAGATAATCATTGTTTTAAACTAACGAAGAAAAGTATTACTAGTAATTAGCAGCCAGGAAAATAATATTATAAAAACAATTAATGCTTTATTACTATGTTTTGTAATCTAAATAGTTTATTTTTCAAATTTTGCGTAATGCATAACGTAGCGAATTAAAATTTTTACAATAATGATTAATCAAATCCTCATTATTGAGAGAGATATTAACTTAAGAGACGAGTTCCTGCAAATTGCAGCCGGGACTGAGGAATGCAAGCTGCCTGTTCACTCTACACAAAATTATATTATATAAATAAATACTAATATAATTTTTTTGAAATTTTTTTATTTGAATTTCTGATTTGCCCCTGATTGTCTTGTCTCTTTTTCTTGCCACAAATGTGATAATTCTTTGTTATTAATTAATTTTCTATCAACCCAGATTTAATTAATTCGTTAGAACTAACAATCCAACTTGGATTCCATATTAGTTTAATTAATCTTAAACTACAATTTAAAAAATATTATCAGCAGGTAGCAGTACAAAAAAATGAAAAGGCAATGACCCCAATGCTGTTGGTCCAAAATAGATTATAAGGAAGGAAGACCACAATGTTTGATGGGTTCTGTCCTCTTCCTAATTTGTTAAAATGTCTCTTTCGTTTCATAAAAGAAAATACAATAAGATCCTTACGTTTCCACTCATCCACTTCGACTAATGAAACCTAAATTTCTCTTTTTCTTTTTTCTATTTTCATGGGTTGCAGATATTTTTAAAATGTTTGCCATATAGTTTGGATTATAAAATGTCAAAGTACCTTTTTGACATCCCAATAATGAAAGTCTTGAGGCAAAATTTATTATGGTAAAGGGACATACTGGACTACAATAATTACACGCTCTGCTTTAAAATGTCTTTGCTTAAATTTCCACTCTAATATAAATGAAGTTTTAGTATAATAAAAAGATATTAATGATGTTCTTCTAATTCTATCTTTTAGTTTGAATGGAGAAAAATTTTGCATAATAAAAAATACTAAAAAGTTACATCTTTTCAAAATATTTATTATGAGTAAAAGTATATTTTCTTATAATCTAATAATTTTCTTAAAAGAACTACTGAATTTAAAAATATCCTTTATTTTGAAACGAAGGACTAAGAAGAATCAATAAGAAAAAGAGAGAGAATTTTACAAAAGTTCCATTAGCCCAAAAGTAGGCAGCAAGTTCCTTGCCAAAATGTAGAAACTAAAAGAAGGTAAACAGTCATGTGCTTGGACTTAATTTCCTTGACCTTTCACACTTCCATTTCTAAACGAATATGAACAATTTCGTTTTAAGCACGTATTTAGAAAGTCAGAAAATCTCACTAGGTTAGTTTGTTTGCGGTGAATATTAATGCTAAAGTTCGATCTCTCACCTTATAACTTTCTTTTCTATTTATTTGTTAAAAATTTTTAGAAAGTCATTTTTCAAAAAGAAATCAATTAAATTCCTCACCATAATTAATCTAACTTTGCTTTTGCTTCATAAGGATTATTTGAACCATAAGTACCTTTTTTGAGGGCTCTGTAATTTGTCTCACTAGTTCAGTAGGTTAAATTTCACGTTGAAAATATAGTCGAATGAAATTTATTATTTTTTTGTATACTTTACGGAGAGAGAATCATTTAGTGGTTTCAAAAGAGACCATTTGTGCAAATGCTCCTTCAATGGGTCCAGATAGTGATAAATCCACAAAGGGTGTGTTTGGTAGAAGGAAAATATATTTTTTTAATGGGTTTTTCAGTATTTGTTTTTAATGTTTGATAGATAAGTAAAATAATAATATTATTTTAAGAGTATTTTATATAATATGGTAAAAAATTGAAGTGGAATGAGGTGGGAAGTCTGGGTGAGGGACTGAGACGGTTAGGTGGAGATTGAGGCGAGGGAGACTAGAGAGGAAACAATAATTTAAAAATATTATTCGTGGAACTTGCTTTTTTTATTTTCATTAGAAAATTTAGTTTTAGGATTCGATTGATCACATGAGATAAAATTATGATTTAAAAAAACAATAAAACATTAAGAAAAAATGATAACTTATAATATATTAAATATTTAAATTTTTAAATATTATTAAGTTAAATTAATTGGTTTTTATTTTTTTATTAAAGATTAATTAAACTATTAAAATTTCTTCAATTCTTATATAATCTTATCGAATAAGAAGTTTCACATAAAATATAACGCACTATTCATAAAATCATCTGCAAAGAAAATACAACATTTATCGATAAAATTTACCAATAAAAAGAAATCAATATGCTATCGCAGTACTATTATCTAATATAATCCTCCCACACTTCACAAGCAAAAGTTGATGTTATAATAATACCAACAACAAATCTTATTTAATCTGAAATAAATAGTTGGTAAATATAAAATTGTGATTTTCTTTATAAAATATAAACTTAAGGGTCAAATTTTGTATTTAAAAAGTTCATCTTATAATTCTGAAATTTAAATCGCTGCTGAGATTTAAAATTTTATCTTGGCGATTTGAAATATCAAGTCTAAATACTGATTTTAATTTCATAATTTCAAATTACGAAATGAAATCACGTCCAAATACTCCTACTTAATGAATTTGTTTTCCTAATTAAACATGAAAATATTTTTTTCCTCGGTGCCAAACAGACCCAAAAAGTTCGCATACGGTAATCGCGGAAGACCCAAATCCAAGTATATACTAGTAAATAACATAATAAGAATTCAACCCCTTTATTGAAATACTTCTGGTATTCGAAATAAAGAAAATTCATATTCCTAAAACACGTGCAGTAGAATTCAGACTCCCATCTACCTAATATTGTTACACAACTTACAACAAATTGATAACCCCCCCCTCCCCCACTTTTTTTTCCCAACCCCAAGTCCCATTTGTAATCTCCCTCTTGCCATCAAATTTCTAAAAGTTGAACAATTCCTTTCTTTCAACTTAGCATTCTTCCATTCTTTCTTAGCCAAGAGTGGAAGCAATTGACATTTTTGACCATAGACGAGAATTATAATGTCACCACTATCATGACTTGGGAAGTGGCTCTCCTCTTAAAAATGAACTGAATAGTTGATAAGCTGCCCTTGGCTTAAACAATGGCACTTCATGACCTGCCCCTCTCACTGTTGCAAATGTTAGCCCTTTGTATACCTCTGTCCAGCCTCCCACCTTATAATAACCATAACATAATATTACAAAATTAACATTTTTGGATATATTCGGGGTCACGTAAAAGATAGTCCTACTACACGTGATTGTTCATAAAAAGTGCAATTAGATATGTTGCAACAGGTTGAAATACGTTGACGGTGCATATGGTTAAACCTAGTTTCATAGGTCTTTTATTGTTAACTTATTTTCTTTTCACATAGTAAAGGGTAAGATTCAACTGAGCGATGGTAAATTGGAAGTTGGGTTTTATAAAATACTGACCTGTTTCTTGACATACCAAGGGTACCATGGAACTGTGGTGGTTAACTTGAGCTGTGCTTAAAGGGAATACCTTGTCGCTGTGACAGGTACCACTGAGTCTACATCACCACTACAATATGGCAATTCCAAAGCAGAAAAATAAAAAAGAGTCAAATTAAGTTGGCTGGAATTTTGAGAAGTTCTCAACTGAATGTCACATACCTGAAAACCCAAATTCTCAATCCAAAAAGCAATTAGTTCCCGGTAGATTGGAAGAATTGAGTCGTCTGTGTCGTTCCAGTTTCGATTCAGTGTCTCACTATAACATAAGTGGAAAATTGATCAGTTGCAACATAAAACATCTACTATTAGTTAGTCAGTGGTCGATTTTTATTTACCTGCAGGCTGTCCATTTATAAGGAATTCTTGTTGTGTCTGCGTGCATAGCCTTCTGCACATCAGGTCTATTATAGTAAATTTCTGCATACTTCTCTGTGCAAGGATCATATCCTGATAGCTGCTTGAACATCTATTCGATGGATATCCAAGAAAATCAACCAGCAAAATCCATGAGTATCCACTTTACGACCTTGTAAATGGGCAGGAAAGGTTGCATTTTCGAGTTATGTTAACATATATGTACCTTGTAAGGTCGGTGGGGTAAGTTCATGGTCTGCCTAGTTGAGGTACTACCATCAGAATTGTTACAAGGAGGAGCATAAATGTTGTAATTGGTCAATATTCCCGAATTCTTGATCCATAGCGTAATAGTACAATGATTCACACTCGTTTGATTCTTTATGGCGCCTGAAATCACAAGTGTTCACCAATTGCCTGTATGTCTTATCAGAGATCATAGCATGGCTCCACCAGTATGTCACTGTTCCTAGGTTGTCATAGTAGTTATCTGTCACAGCATTTCCCACCCGTGATTTTGAAAATCAAGAATTATCTATAACAAATTTAGTGATGTAAGTAGTAATAATTGAATACTCCAAATGATATTGACAGATTACCATGAATCCTTGAGGTTGATTGGGTTCTTAGAATTGGCATTGTAACGTGACTATTTCTCTGGCTAGCTGAGGGACATAATGACCAGCATAGCTCTCTCCGGTGATGTAGACTTCACGATGTCTGTATGAAGTGGTCCATCCAGTGGATAAGGAATTGTAGCGAGTCCTTAGCTGATAAAAATACACAAAGGAGTCATCATCTTAATCAAATTAATCATGATTAACTGATGTATATTCCTGCATGAATTAATCACTTAACTACGATAAATTAACATAGTTTGTGCAAACATAGGTGCGTGATAAGGTTTTTGCAAATCGAGCAGGACTAGATAGAACAAGGTACTATACAAGTACTCAAGTCTGTGCAAACTTTTCAACGATTTAAGTCATATCAATTTCTTGAGAAGATTTTTGTATCTGTATAAGATTTAGCTGTATGATTGATTGACTACAGACAGCAACATGTAAGGCAGCTAACAAATGCAGCATTCACTCCAAAAATCTTAAGGTAGGCCACATTGCTATTGAGTGCTAATATGCACTTTCTCATGTGCTCCTAAATGGGCACTGCTCGCTACAAGTGATTTCACAGTGGAAAAGTCTTCAGCAAACATGCCACCATTATTTTTTTGTTTCTTATATTATTAGTTAGAGAATAAGCAAACAAATATGACTACTAGAGGTGGCAAACATCAATCCTTTTTTAGTACTGTCCCATCAAACATATTAACTTTCAGCCCTGCAGATTAAGAATTATGTATATTTTGAAGAACTTAAGGTTAATAACTTGAGAAAATATATTAACTTCCACGTTTTTCCTTCAAAAAGTACCACGAAAAGAGAGAAGGCTGGGTCATGTTGAGCGAGTTGAGTTATGATCCATTAACTGACCCATTTAGATCGAAACAAACTATGAACCAATCGAGTCTTTGCCTCATTATCAATTTGACTCGCTTTAAGTTTAACTCAACTTGTCTATTCGCAGGCATGCGTCCATCACTCTGCGTTTACTACTATATAATAGGAGTTAGAATAAGCAGCCAAATATGACCATAAATTGATAGTCAATTAGTCTACAGATTGAGACGTTTCAGGAAATCTAAGCAAAGATAAATAATTGAATATAGGAATAGAACAAAAAGAGAGGGCCTAAACTAAATGAATATAAGTCAACAATATGTCGTACCAGTGCGATAATCGCCGGAAATAAGAGATCAGAGGACCATTGCTGTAAGAAAACCGACTCCGGCTGGAGTTTCCAGGAAGAGTAAATTGGCCAATTTGTTCCATGAGAACTTGTTCAGATACAGCCCTGAAGCCGTCTTGTTTATCCTGAATGGCCCTATTTCTTCAGATGCACCATAGGCCACTGAAGAGCATCCTGGACCTGATTTTTTCCAATTCACAGAAAAATAATTAAATAAAATTTGTTATATATATATATATATATATATATATATATTAACAATGTAAAATACATAACTTTTTACACATCATTGCAATTTTATACGTACCAAATTATTAGTTTTTCAGATTATTATATCAAGCTTATTATGAAGCAGAGACTAGAATTGGAGTTGAAACTTAAGGGATTGGAAAATTTAGTCTTTCCAAAAGTTATTATGTTTTTAAATAAATCTATTTGCATATTTAATAAATATTTTACAACAAATATTAGATTTGGACTAAAACTACTCTGTTACGCCCAACTCATAGCAAAAGGTCTAGCTCAACTCTATTGGTCAATTAATAACCGTGAATCAGATTTAGCTGTTATGGTTCCACTGCGACAATCATTTTCGATGTGATATATATATATATATATATAAATATATATATAATTTTCATTTTTTAAAGTTTATTGTTTTTTTAATTTCATAATTTTAAATATATAATTTTTGTAAAATTATAGCTAGGATTGGAATTGAACAAGAAATTGTGAAAACTTGTAAATTTTGAATCTACCCGTGGATAAAAATTTGGTAGTGTCATCAGGCCACGAAACAATACTGAGGTACCAGAAACTACTGCCATTATAAGGCCTGGGGTCCCCGCAGAAGGCTCTCTGTCCTTTACCACAGACGGTTGAGATCAGCACATGTATGATTTATCAAATACAGGGAAAAGAAATTGAAACCTCATTTATAAGAAAATGACGACAGATCCCCAACAGTACTATACTTAGTTGGCTAGACTTTAATGTTTTGAACAGAATTCACGGTAAAGAATCTTTCTTATTCTGATTTGAAGACACCTCTATTTCTGATATCACTCATAAAGCCTACGTTACACTATTGGTTGACAATGCTATTATTGATCCTTAAAACTACGTAATGTCATGAAATTGCAGCTATAATCTTGTCTTATGCGGAAATCAGTATTTTCGACATAAAACGTAAAGGTTGAATTTGTCAAATTTAAATTCTAAATAAGTTTCTAAATGAGGCAGTTAGGTAGCTGACATGGGGAAGGTGGTTGCAGAAGCGACTGGCATGGGCATCTATCTAAACTCTGGCACCCAATGAAATTAGGAAATTAAATGAGGACTTTATTTTAAAAGAGAAGCTAGTTGTAACAGCATTGATTATCACTGGTTTTCATGTGCAAATATTAATGTGGGGAGAGAGAGAGAGAGAGAGAGAGTGCAAGGCGCAACTGGCAAGGTAGTGTCTATCTGTTCGATAATGGATTTGGACTATCAGTCGACAGTTTAGTCATGACTAAACTAAAAGGGCCCCCTTCCAGTACTCCATTATCCTAGCCAAGTTAAGCTAAGCTAAAATCCTCAATAACAGACAAAATGAGTTTTAAATGTATTTTATAAACATAGTACATAATGTATGAATCAAAAATACATAAATGAATGATTAATTTCAACATACTAACAGAATTAAATATAAAATTAAGAAAAAATTAAAAAGGTTTTTTTATTTATTTTATTTTGTTTCCTCTGATTATCGGTATCCATCTAATTAGTCCGAATTCACACCGTCATAAAGCCAGCATTCCCAATGAAATTTCTTCCATATAAAGCTACAGAATACTAACCTTTTTAGGAAGATTTCCCTTTTAGTTACAGGAAAAGGAGAGGGATACAAAAGAAGAAAAGAAATGATGAATAAAACAGTAACCAGAAGTTCAAGTAATCATAATTAGTGTACCATTTCCTGAAGGAGCTTATATGTGCCGTGACGTTAGCCCCTTAGGGTCTGTGGTGCTTACGTGCAAAAGAGGAAGAGTAACTTTTCACAAAGATAAAATTTGACCTCATTGTTTTCTGTGAATCAGACCTCATCGTTACAAAAAAACAAAACAAACCATATCACCTCTCAAATTTTCTTGCACACTAGCGGAAAAAAAAAAACTCCAGCGTAAAAAATTTAGTTATCATTTTTATCATGTTATAAATTGAAATTTCAATTAATATCTTATCATAGAAATTTATCTGTAATTACTTTATAAGTGATCTGAGCGGGACAGAGGGAGATCTGATCTATTAAGCCAAACAACCAAAGGCTTAGAGAGCGGTTCATCAAGAGCTTCAGTGAGCCAGTAAAAGAGAGCTCTTCCAGCAATATGGGATTGACAGTGACATAACCTGAGTAATGCTGGAACGACACCTTTGGTTGTCCTGGTAGAGATATTCTGTCAGCTTCTTCTTCTTCCTGATGTGCTTGTTTCTTGAATTTGTAAAGTGCTCCCACATACTACTAGTACTGCTACCAAAATCAAAATCAAAGCTAATTTTCCTTTGGCTATATTGTTGTTGTATTTGGCCCCTTAAGGAATTAAAACATGAGAACAAGAAGAAGAAGAAGAAGAAGAAGAAGAAGAAGAAGCAACAGAGGTAGCTTGCTAGCTGTGTCGTCCTAGTTGTGTGTGAATAGTGATGGGATGATATAGGGCGGGGTGTAATGTTAATGGCTTGGTCAGTTTGGAATAAATAGGAGAGAGAAAGCAGGTTGCTATTACTACTACAGCAATTATGCATGCGTAGATGATATAGACGCGTTCAGTTGTAGTTTGCTTGTCACAGTTCAATTTCTGTACACACGCATTCAAAATTTAAAATATTTAAAATACATACATATATAATTTATCGTTTTTTTTTTTTTGTAATTTTATACTTTTTCTAATATTTAATTTATTAATAACTAACAAATAAAATAAAAACTATTGAATTTTTCGTGAATTCATAAATTAAATTATAAATCTGACACTTGAAATGGAGGAGGACAGTACGGTTTGAGTAGAACAATATAAGAAGGGAAGAATTGGTCAAAGGAAGGTTTTATCTGTTTACATACTCAAATAAGTTGATTCCAGCGTATGTAATAATAATACTACTTGCTAATTAAAGAGATCAAACAGAATTATTTTTTGCAATATTGGCTCAAATAAAAAATACTTGATAACTTTTCATATAACTATTGAAAGTATTTCAATAATAACTGAATAAATAAGACAAATAATCTTGATATTGATATGTTCAGACTTTCCTCCGTTTTATTTTACTAGTTCAGTATTAAATTTCTTAAAGAAATTATGTTTATTAAAATTTTTATTTGAATAAATTATCTTAATTAATAATAATTTAAATTTGTAATTCTAATAAGTTTTGAAAGTTTGGTTGCACGGATACTTAATGATGAGAATAATTATAAGAAAAATTTCCTGATTCAGAGAATTGAACAACTAAAAAGAATTATGTTTGGAATACTAGACAAAATAAATGTAAGCAAGGGATTTTAATATATCACGCATAAAAGTTGATTTCCTCACGCTTTGCTTAATTACAATAACTTTTATCAATCATGCATTGAATGATAAACTAAGGCACAGAAACAAATAATTAAATAAAAATAATTCAATATTTAAAAATTATATCAAGAATAATTAAAAATAAAAATAAACATCATTCAAAATATTATATGAATTAATATATTATTGAATCTAACGAGTTATTACTCGAGAAATCAACTTATAGACACTTTAAATTGAAAAAGTTTAACGCAAATGATTCCCATGATCGAGGAATGTTTAAAAGGGAACTTAGGTACAACCACATGAAATAATTAACTATTTATGGCATTATTGCACGTAAATTAAATTCCAATAAAATCCTTGCTCCATGTATGCAATTTCTTTCTGGTATGGTTATTCTGGCCCGCTAATTTAATTAAATGACGTTTTTTCCCGCTTGAGGACTAAAGTCTAAGTCCAAGCATGATGACTGAACATACAATTATTGCAGATAATGACAGTAATTGATTATGTATGTAGTTAGGTACATTTACAACAACAAACTTTTTGTTTTAATGTTTACGCTATACTTCTGAATAAACCAAATTAGTATTCCTTGTTTTATTGTTGATACACATCTTGTCCAAATTATTTATCAAGGCCCGCAACCCACCCCCTCCTCTAATTTTAGATACATATTTCCTCATTTATTTAATTTAAATTTTATTATATTTCTTATAAAAAATAATAATATCATAAATATTTTATTTCAATACTCCTTATAAGTAAAATGAATGTTTTTTTTTAATAAAGATCCAAATTCATATACGAAATCCTTTTATTTAAGTAATAAGTATTCGTTTATTGTCATAAAAATATAATAGGTGTAATGGTATTTTATATTAATCGACTTAAAATTTTGAATTTACGATCGAACAAGACGCTCTTATCTTCTTCTTGTTTGATGCAAGTGAACCAAACAAAGAGAAAAATTAAAATAATAGTAATAAGGAAGTAGATATTTGCACGAATGCTTGTTAATATAATGGTTTTATATTCTTATATTTTATATTTTATATTTCTCTGAGGGTCAAAGAAAATGAAGATCCTAAGTGTTAATTCCTCTTGAGATTGTTGGACCCCTTCCTTGTTGGCAATAGTCAAAAAAAAATTCCAACTCTAATAATTTGATGAGTTCTTTTTTTTAAATTTCTTAAAAATCCAAAAACCAAAACATAAAAAAAATAAAAAAAATAAAATATTAATTAATATTTAATCTTAAATCAAAATTAACTTTCCAGACGAAACAAGATGAGTAAAAGTAAACTAATTAAGGTAATATAAAAGATAAGTTAAACAAATATCTTTATATCATAAAGGTTGTTAAATATCTAATATATGAGGTGTATAAAATCCTTGAAAGTAGATAATAATATGAACCAGATGCAGTTATATATGTTTGTGTGCCAGTTCAGATTGATGACCACACAGATATATACTGCATGCATAGGCAGTTGAGTTAACTGAATTCTAAAAAGGATCAATCTTAGAAAGGATATATATAAAGGTCAGGTTCATGATATATCATATATAACTTATACTAATATTAGTAATTTTGGGTTTGGGTTGCTATAATTTAGAAAAAGTTTATAACAATATTATATGGGTTCGATTACAAACGGAATATCACGAGAATAAACAGACCAATTCAACTGGGGTTCCTTTCCCCCTAAATTTAGCAAAATTTTTGTTGATGAAAAGATTGACTAACATCACATTATATATATATATATGTATTGTTTACTACTCGTGACCCCATTCGTCATCCACCTTTCTTTTAATTTTCTTAC
>JACEIK010000552.1:305765-319518 GCA_018107945.1 Datura stramonium | reverse complement strand
AATTAATCACCGTGAATTATAGTAAAGTGGATAGGATTTCCTCATTATTAATTAAAAAATTAGAGAAATAAAATTTGGAAGAGAGCAATTCTCTATAATAGGTCTTATACGGGGCGCGAATTCAGATTAATCTTTGCTGCAATTGGACAAAGTTGGTGAGATATTTTGAACGGACAGAACCGGGTACATACTAATACTAGTTAGTTTTTGGACTAAGTTGGAGGAACTATTTGGAGCCCACAAATAATTTGACGTGAATGTCATTGGCTGTGACAAGGTTAGTTATAGTTTAATTATTATTAGGAGAGTCCACATTATTTATTTTCTTAGAATTAAAGATTTTCAAAACGAAAAAAAAAAGAGGTTCAAATTTCAAATTGGATTGATTTGGTGGTGTGAACTATTTATTCTTCACTAGACACCTGCTCTTTGCCCACGTTTGCTTACAGCTTTTTCCTGAATTCATTTCATTTTCCAACGAAACAAGAAAATAACAAGAATAAAATAGTTAAATAAAATAGAGCAAATGGTAAAAAAATTATGAAAGGAAAGAGGCAGGATTTTTTTTTAAACGGCTAAATTGAGAGAATGATTGTCCAAGTACATATAAGGAGATCACCCATCTCATTAATTAACGATTTAGTATTTTTTTTCATTCTTCAAGACCACACCTCAAGCCTAGGGCTAGACATCTGGTGCGTGGGCAATTTAATTTGAGGGTCCAAACATCAGGTGAGATGGGTTCTGCTCTGATACCATGTAAAAAAATGAATTTTGGATCTAACTCAACCCAAAAACTAGCTTATAAAGGAAGAATTCCCCAAATCCATATAAAGAAACCATTAATCTCATTAACCATCGATGTGAAATTTTTTTCATTCTCCGTACATCCCTCTGGTTAAGGACCTTGGTTCTTATTCTATATATTCTCTCTCACACACTTACATTTATTTCCAACCAAATCATTAAGTTATGAGAAAAATGTATAGTAGAGTGAGTATATGATTGGCAAGACTAACGTAGGAGAAGGTGTAAAAAGATGAAGAGACAGAAGCTTGTGGCAGCCCAAATACAAGTGTAAGCAATCACAGTAAATTTGTGGTCACACCACAAGCAGTGATAGCGCCCATTATTTGGCATCATCATGACTCATGATGAGCATATCCAACCTCACAGAAAACACTCTTTCTGCAGAAAAAAATAATAATTTATAGTTATATAAATTCAATAAATAAAAGATATAGTACATATATTATATTATCTATGTAATTTTCCAAATTAGAAAATAAACCTATTTGAAAAAAATAATATTTTTATTGTAGTAACGGATATAGTTGAATTATCCTTTTCTCAACCTAATTGCAATTTATTTCTTTTCAATATCAACAAATTCATGTCGAAACGCCTAAAACCCATCATTTCATTGGAATATTGTTTCAGATAGCCAAATTTTAACTTGCAAAAATACCTGTATGCTTACAATAGTACTCACTTAAATTGGAACCAATATTTTTTTCACATCTTCCTATGGAAACTTGGAAGACTCAAAAGCACAATAAAAATAGTGTAATGAATAGACCTAGTAATGATTCTGACAATTTTGAGGTACCTCTTCTTCTCATCGATTTTGGTGGTGTCAAATGTACTAAATTTAACCTGCCCCTTCTGTTGACTTCTTCAAATTACTATTCCTGCAAAAGCATACCTTTCTTCTTCATTGGAAAAAGAAGAAGAGATTTGATTGATAGACTCTTCTTTCACTCTTTCTATGAATTTCATATTATGACCTATCATAAGCTTAAAAGCACTCTGATGCCAGGATAATTTCAGTTTCCTTTCACGAAATAACCCTGCTATTTGAGTAAATTTGAATTAATTTTATGGGATATCTGTCACGTCTCACGCTCCCATCAACAACATATATCAAGTAGTAATATAATTTGTCACCTTCCACCAGTAAAAGATATTAGATAGCTTTAATTTGTCCATCAAAATTAAGATAAATAAAAAGAAACCATTTAGTGTTTTTATTTCTGTTAAGAAATTTTCAATTCATTTCATTAATCGCTAAATCAAATTTTTGATTGCATTACTATAACGTTTTTATCAAACTTAAATTAATGATATATGGCAACATTTCTAGTAATTTTTTTCTGTTTTTTTTTTTCCTTAAACAATTATGTTGTTTGCAAGACCTTATGGTCCGTGGTCCAACTGATAATGCCATGCCCATTATCAATTCTATAAATGCGCACTACCAATTACATTTTGCCTTTCAAACTATATATGGTATGCTATGAAAGGCTATTTATTCCTTGTAATCTAATTTAATATTTAATTAGAAAAGTTTTTAAAGAAACAATTAGAAAAGGATTTAAATTAAATTTGTCATTTTTTCCCCATCTATTGCCCAAACCCCATTTTGTACAATTTTACTAGGTAGGTTATTGTTGTTTTATGTTTTCACTTATTAAATAAAAAATATCCTTAATAATCATTAAAAATAACTCAAAGAAATATCCTTCTTTCACTTATTAGATCAAATCTCTATCAAATATTATTTTTAGGCTCAAAATTGCCCCTCCATTAATGACACATTTTAATTTATCACTTAACTTTTATTTATTGATTCACATAAATTTTTTACCCAATCTGATACAAAACCCATTTTAAATTAGTCCAGGTAAGCGATAAAATCATGTTTTTCACCTCTTATTTTCAATAAATTATTATACCAACATGTTAATCTTTAAAATGCTTCCCATATATCTTGTAACACCCGCAAACTAAAATAATTAATACGCTTTAACTGCTCCAACAAATTAAATCAAAGCAGAACCCTGAAATGTTTAATAAGTTGCACAAGTATTTATGTAACCTTTTATTTTCGTGCTTTATTTTAATTATCGATTTAGCTTATGTATGATAAAAAGGGATATTGGAATGATCACACATATATTCTATTCTTTCTACAATAGCTATAGACGAAGTATTTCGTTTCAAGTTAATTTTTTGTTGCATCTTTGATAAAAAATCGTAATACGCCCTGAGAAATTCCTACCAGCAGACTTTCCTGTACTCAAAGTGAATTGTCTAAGTGCTCTTTTGTCTCATTATTTATTTCATAATCATTCGATTCCGTTCCTCAAACTAGCTCTTGCTCCTACTCCTTCTCCTTTAGTTTAGGTAAATATCTAATACATTCTCCGACTAGAGAAGTCATTTTTGGAGGAGAAACTATGTGTTAGATCCTTTTACGTAATACTCTCAGCTATCCAAGAAGACTGACTGCCTTTCTCTTTATACACAATATCATGAACGACAAAAAAAAAAAGATCTACCTTAATAACGAACATGTCATTGATTGATATATTCATTTCATGAAATGCTGCACTTAATTGTCAGCAATTGAAAACCCGATCTTCATTATCAATCTATGGCACAACTTCTTTCGTTTACAAGAAACACAATTTAGTATAACTATTGCTTTACACTCTTTTCCTAGCCAATAATTAGACATCTAAACAGCTCTCTAATGATCTTGTTTGTATTTAGAAGTTCTGTTGATCTTTTAATAGCGTGGTAGGAATTAAGATCATGAATAAATATTAAGACAAGTTCCTAAAGTTATTGGTACAGAAATTAATTGAAAATTAGAGGTGAAAAAATAATTTTATTATTTTACTGCGTAATTCAAAACAAATTTTATGTTGGGTTGGTTCATGGATGGCTTGATTTCTTTCGCTGTCATATATTTACTTAAAGTTTAATTAAATATTATATAATTATGCCGAATGAAGGAATAATTTAAACTTAAAAAGACATGAGAGGCAAATTTGATTCTATAAATGGCGAACATTCTTTAGCTAATTCTAATAAAGAAAGAGACATTTGATTCAATAAGTAAAAGAAAGGCTTTAAGCCGTTTCTAATAAGCACACTTTTAATTTAATATAATAAATAGAAAAGGTGTAAATTTAATTTAATAGGCGAAAGAAAAGACTTTAACCTATTTTGAATATTTTGTATTTTTAATTTTTTTTTTCGTTATCTACTAATATATCTGTTAGAATTATATGTATTCACTTTGACTATTTTATTAAATATCTGTTATCTTTTACTAGCATAATTATCAGGTATTTTTATTTGATATTTGTCAAAATTTAGATAAATTAAATAAATTACACAATATTTTTTATTTTTTTATAAAGATTAAAATATTTATACTTAATTTTGTATTCATTTCATTAATCACGTTACTAATAAATTTTCTACCTATTGACGTGATGTCAAGCTTATTGAATAAGAAGATATATAATTCCATTCACTAAAAATAATGATTAAAGATTACATATATTGGTTGGAAGTGTAACAAAAGTCACTAATACCCATTGATGGAAAAAAGAGAAATGAGTGAGCAGATCTATTTTTCTCCAAATAAAAGGTTTAAAAAAGAGGAAACATTTTTCCCGTTGATTAAAAAGACATTCTAGAGTAGTCTAGTTGTCCTCTTTTAACTCGATTAGAAAAAGGGAAGCAGGATTGGTTTGTCTCCACTTGACCCGGCCCAAAGAATTCGACCGTTGAAATCCCTATGCTGAACGGTCGTCTTTCTGAATATATAAAAAATTCACTCACCACTTCCTTCTTAATTCAATTACGAATTAAATTCATACAATCTCCCTGAAATCTCTCTGCCAATACAACAATATTTCATCATCAATGGAGGGAATTAAGGAAACAGTTGTACCAAAATCTCCCATTAATGAAGCCCTCCAGGAAACAGTTGTATCAAAAGCTCCCATCAATGAAGCTGCTGAAACGATTGTTATTGCAGCAGAACCCAAAACACCGCCGCTAAATCGGCCAACAATTGTTCTTCCGAATTCGCCAATCAAAAGTGGGAATAGTACACCTGATCGCCTTAAGGTCCCCAGGCCATTTAAATACCCCGAAAGGTTTCGTTCTCTTCTATTTGAACTGTATATGCACAATTGAAATAGATAGTTATATACAATGATTTAACAGCAGCAGTGGTTCTCTTATGGAAAATCCGACCATGATTCATTGAATTATTTCTTCTTCGTGTTTAGTGTTACAGGCCAAATTAGTTTATCTGCTCCATGAACAGTAGCAACAAACATTAATTACAATTGCATGTTTTGATTCAGGCATTTTTGCTCATTTAATCTCATTATTGCGACTCAAAACAATTAGAGACTAGGTGGTAGTTTAATTTGATGAATGACCCACCACAATTGGGTTTTGTGCAGGTACACAAGTCCAACTGATCAAATGATGTCCCCTGTTTCTAAGAGGCTTCTAATTGGTAGAAGTAGAAAGACCAGCACACTCTTGCCACCCTCCAAAAATCGACCTCTTCATCAACATATGGTTTGTATATATGTGCCAATCACATGCATCTTCTGTTTCTTTCTTTTTCCCCTTCGTACATCTAAGATGAAAAATGTGAATATTGTGTAACAGGTTCAAGGTTTACAGCTTCAGGAGTCTGGTCTTTGTCAAAGTTTGAATTGCTGATGATGTTTGGAACTTCTTATTTTTATTCTTTTTTGGCACTTCAACGAACTGCTACTAGTGGGGTTTATGCTTGTATTTCCTTTCAAATTTCTCAACCTCCAAATGTAAAATGGTACACTGTTTTTCTCTACTTTTATATAAATCACCAGACTTGATCTACCAAGTCTGCTGGGGAACATGGATAACTTGTCTTGGTGTAGATTTTCACCTTTACAAATCTATCTGGAAATTTTATTTATTTGTTCCGTTTGCTTTTTGATTCTAAAAGCCTGCAGTTTTCTCTCCCTTGTGACTAAATCACACTAATCAGACAGGAAGAAACACCTAAGTGAACATAGTGGAAGTATTTGATGGAGATCATCATATATAAATACACACACACACACACAACACAAGGAAATTAGTGAACATAGTCATTTACAATTTGATTTGAATAAAAAGAAAATGATTCAGCAAAGATTTATTGAAAAAACTTAAAACTAAAAACTAATTTAATTTGGCTACAATGCAACCAGACTTTGTTTGGGCTTAGATTGCACACAGTGACCACAATGTTAAGCACTTACTGAATTTGAGTTTAATTTCTACGTATATATCAATATCAACAAGTAGCATAAAATAATTTTTATATTATCATATCATCTAATGTTAATCACTGTAACTGTAAATAAAAATGGGATTAATAATTTATAACATAAGATAGATTGCATGTTATATAACATGTTAAAATTGAACGCGCGTAAAATCTTTAAATTTGCTAATGTATACACTAATTCCATTTTATATAATAAAAAAAAACATAAAACTAAATACAATTTTTATAATATAAAAAAATAAAAGTAAAATCTATTGATTTAAAGAGCATTTCTCGAAAGTCTGAAATTTGAGATGTTCTTCAATTCTGCCCCCAAAATAAATAACTTTTTCCGTGAGTTATAAGTTTATGTTTTTCCATCATAATATCCCACAAGTTATGCCGGCGCCTTTGAAGAACTTATGTCACGCTACGCATAAGTTCAATTGCGAAAGCTAAAAATTAAAGACCGACTCATAAAAACCTAATCGATCAGTGTATAGACCTAGGGAAAGTTGGGCTATAAAGGATCAATTGTCCCAATTTTTCATACCCTACCCGAATACGGAGAATATCTTTGGAGTATTAAAAAATGGCGCCAATGGTTGGTTAAACGGAGGAATTGACTTGACATCACCAAAATTGCCGCTTAGCCTTCCATTCTGAAGCAATGATTTACCTAAAATAAAACCCTTAAACTGCTCCTTTTTATAATTTTTTTTCCTTTGATTTTTAATACTTTTTTTCTGCGCCCTAAATCTTTTTTTTTTATTTTTTTTATTTTGCATTTCCTATTCAAGTTAATCATCCTTTTACGAAAATTACAAATTTGAATTTGGTGAATTATTCAATCTCTTACCTCACAATCTTGAGGGGTAAGTAGCTGTATCTATTTTTATATCTTTAGATTATCAATAGCAAAACGGGATACAGCTAGTAATCAAGATTTGCTTTTTATGATTGATGGGTTTCCGTAAAAGTTAGGTAAATTCTATTGCTTTTGGTTCTTTTATTCACAATTAGCATTATCTTCTGTTTTTCCGAAATCTTATTTGAACGCGAAATTCTGACCAAAACTGGAACCTGTAAAATGAACTGAACGATTCTATTTTTGCTTTTTGGCTAGGTAAAATTGAATTTGAATCAGACAAATTATTGACGGTTGGAATGAAACAGGTTCAAATAGAGCAGAATGTATAGACGAATCATATAATCGACCCCAACTAATTTAAGATTGATGTTGTTGAGATGATTGTTTAACGAGCCAAAACACGAGGAGGATTATGCAGTACATTGTTTTTAATTGCTCAGGAATCCATGCTTTTACGTTGGTTACTATCCAATGGAAAGGTTTTATTATGTTCATTCTGTTTAGCAGATTCCAAGGCAGAATATAATTGTGTTGCATATCTTCATCCAAGAATTTTAGAGATATAAAATGTGTAAGGTTTTTGTAATTTTACGCGTTTCCAACTTCCAAAATGTGAAAATGACTCTTTTCATAATCATTCAGGCAATTGTGGTTTGAAAAAGTATGATCTCATAGCTAAACTAGTATGCATTTTGTGGAATTGTTCTTGTTCTGCAGGAGAGATGTTAAGTGCTGAAGATTTCTATTGATTTGAACAGGAAACAGATTAAGAAATGGAGAATTGGAGTAGTGGTAATAAGACTTCAATGCAACATCCTGAGACTAAGCACGAGGGTGGCAAACCATTTATGAAAGTGAAAACATCCGGTTTATCTCCTTCCTCATCACCTGTGTCGTCTCCTACTTCATCCGACTCATCACTGGAACTAACTAGTAGACGAAATGACCCTCTTGGAGAAGCAGATGCTTCTTTGTCAGCATCTTCATCTTCTCCTGATCATGCTCCTAATCAAACACCACAATGGAGCATGATGAGTGCATCTCCGCGTGGTGAAGCAGAGGCATTTCCTGATTTCTTCCCTCAGACTCCTGAATGGAATGGAGCAAACCCTGCGCCGATGAAGTCTCCTCCAATGCATACCAATGGTCATCCTCCCGGTTATGACCCCAATCGTATTCCATCCTCTATATTTGCAAGCAAGCCTAACAATGGTATGGAATGGAGTACTGCTTCAAATGAGTCATTGTTTAGTATTCATATGGGAAACAACAGCTTCTCTAGAGATCAGTACAACATGTACAGATCTGGAGAACTCATAAAGCCAGATGAATGGAGTAATTCTCCATATAATGCACCTGAAGTTAAATCCAATGAAAAGAAAAACCTGCCTCCCAACCTTCCCCCTCTCGTCGAAGTGGACACAGATAGAGAGGTAAAGAGTGAAACTACACTGGAGAGTCCCCGTATGCAAGATAAGATTGTCGAATCCTGCAAAATAGTCTCAGTGGAGAATCACGAAAACAACATCAAAGAGAAGGAGGTATCTAATGTCGACGAAGTTCAGCATTCTGCCTCAGCGCCCAACAAGTCAGATGATAAAGCTGTTCCCCAGTTTGAGGCAAGCTATGCTATGTCGCCCCGCTTTTCCAATGAAAGTGGAAACAGCAGCAGTTCCTTTGCGTTTCCAGTGTAAGCTCTCCTACCATATTCGCTAAAATATGCTCCAAAATACTTACTTTCAAGTTTGGGGGAATGCAATGCAATATCCTACTTATCAATTCTGTATGTTCTGATCCTAATCACAAATATAAGGATTGTCCTTCCATTAGTCTGAAGCCACCCTGAAGCGTTAGGTAGTTTAGACACTTTGTCAAGTGATGATGCACAAGTTAATCTCTTTCATGGTCCATGTGTTTACTTGCTTGATGATTCATATATATTTTGGTTCTGTATTGTATACAAGCTGCAGTTTGCATGTGGTAAATTCACATGAATCTTATGATTACTAAGTTTAAAGGCATAAGGGTTAGCCTTCCTGGTTTTGTGAATAGACATCAAGAAGTGTCTATCATTGAAGCAAAATATCAAATGACACATGCTAGCTTTTTCTTTAAATAAGTATTACAAACTTGTTTTAAGTTAAGTAGCTATCTTCTTGTTTTTTCTTGGGTGAAGTTCTGCTCTGTTAGTAGTTTGGTCCGTGCATGAAACACATTTGGACCGTCTATAATCGCATTTGGTTTGTTGCAGACTATTTAACGATGCTGGTAAAGCTGGTTCACTCAATGTTCCCTCTGCGAAAATGGAGAGACCTCAACCTCAACCTCAACCTCAACCACATTCACCACCAGAAATGCAGCCACAATCACCGCAAAAATCAGAGTCATTCTCGAAGCCAGAGTCAAAACAACCAGAGTCGCAGCCTAAACTGGCAGCGACCACTTGGTTTTCTCGTTTCTCTTGCTGGCCTCGATGTTGTTAACATAGGCTTTATCTTTGTCCACTGCATGTATGCAAGAAATTCTAATTCCTTTGGTATTAATCAAGGCGGACTCCTAGAAGTTAGAACTCGTGTGTTTAACCATAAATTGTAAATTTTCTTTTGCCATGTGAAATACATGTGAGGGCATTCGGTGTTACATATACTACACGGAGGTGAATATACAACATATCCCCGGTGGAGATGCATTACTAACCCATATGGGGTTGAGTTTTGATACCCCAGGGCTTTGGCTTAGTTGTCAAAACACAATGCATGGTAGGTTAAGTGGAGAAAGATAGAAGGGCGAGTCTATTATCACACAAGTTATAAAACAAAGTGGAAATAATTCGCATGTTGTTAGGACTAATTATACTCCATCTGTTTAAGTGGAGAAGGATAGAAGATCAAGTCCATTATTCACCTGGCAGCTATAAACAAAGTAGAAATATTTCAAGTGTCATTGGGCCAGCTTAATACTACTCCATATATTGTAGCAAAAGAAAACCCTGAAAATAAGACTCTTGTACAGCCAAAAAACAATAAACAAAAAAGGCTTTTCCGATAGCTCTGCAAAGCAACTACTGAGCTACTTTAAGTAATACCAGTAACTTGATGCGTTTTCAATAATGGTGTTAATTGATCCATTTCAAATGCAGGCAAATTTGCTGCACGTTATACCGTTACCACCAAAGACAATAACGCATATCCCAGATGTTGGTGCCCTCAAAAAATAAAAAAAAACTGAACGATGAATTATACTTCACATATGTACCACTGACACATGGACAGCGTCAAACCTGTTCAGAAACTTAACAGAAACATTTTAACCCAGTAGTTTATTATCCAGGATGATTGCTGAAAACAAATACCACCCAACAGACATGATCACCCCAACAAACTATTAGCATGTATGATACCACTCAAATGAGATAGAAATAGAAGAGGAGAAGCATGATACGAGTGCAACTGCCTGCCAAGTAAAATCTACAGATACTCTATCTGCGAAAGTACTTTATAGTCATAAGCTCCAAGAAACAAAAAAGAAGAGGCGAAAGGACGAGGCTATGAGAATGTCTGTCAAGTAAATCTACATACTCCATTTGACAAAGTTCTTTGTGACCATAAGCTCCAAAACAAGGTTACTGAATCTGTATTACTATTCTAGATTTATATTCTATCTAGAACAACAACAGTGACTACAAAATATTCCTGTTAACCTGCAGCCCAAAACCTTTGTGCTTCTGGCCAGTTTTCTACTCACCAGGTAACCAAAATACATTCTTCCTCGATGCTCCAAATCCTAGTAATATGAAAGCAGTAGTAGACTTTCTCAAGTAAACAAAATTTCCAGCGAAAAGGAAATTTTAAGATAAAGAAATCCAGGATAGTAGTAACCATGTTGTTGGAATGGAAGACTATGAGATCCATCAGCATAGTTAGGTGGATAGAAGCATGATAACAATTCCATCCCTTTAACATAAGGTTGGCCATGGTGCAGAAAGCTGCCCACTAGATCAGCTGCAAGTGTCTCGAAAAGCAGTCCACCAAAGTAAAAAAAAATCTCACTCTATGCTAGATACCTGTTCTGGTATCCTTATCATTATTAATTTCTGGAAGAGTGATAGTAATTGGTTGCCAATCGGAGTAAGTTTTAATCCAACGCTTCAGAGTGATAATCATATTCAGGATTTGAAGTACTTCACCCAATGTAAGGTCTTTAAGGCATGCATTTCTAAGAATCAAAGCGGCTTCATACCTGAAAGGCAGACAAAACATGAGAAAAAACCTCTTGAGAATCACCAAACGCCCTGCAGCACAAATTGTTTACCTGCATTCAGATGCTGCTATTGCTGAACGTCCAACAGTTGAACAAAGAAATTTCTCAATTGCACTCCAAGTTGCATTCTGATACTGGTTAGGATTGCCACCAAGTGGATTCTCACATTTCCAGAGCCTCTCAGTCCTACCAACATATAGATCAAAATCAACTTGTCCTAACTTTAATATCATCTGTTGCTCTAGTGCAGTATTTAAGGCTGCTGTCACATCAGTATGACGATATTTTGGGTCACCATAACGTATACATTTACCAATGTTTTCTTTGGTAGGCACAATCTTCTCGAGTTTCAAAGTGTTCAAAGCTAAAAAGATGACCTTTATAAGACCTTGAATGTGTTCAGACAGCTGGAGGTCCAAATTTGAATTACCAGAGACAGATTTAGAAACCCCCCATGAGGATGAAAGGAAGGAATGCTCAGGACGTACATCACCCTTGTTCATTGGACCACATAAATCACCCCCACCTGCAAGCAAATTACTGCCATTAGTTGCCTCAAGAAAACTAAGCCACCATTAGTTGGCTCAAGAAAACTACTTGGCTTACATAATTCAGTTTCGGTCACAATACTTAACTATTTTGTCAATCAGATCTAAAATTGTGAGTGTAATACAAGTTTATGGGGCTATCAGATAAATTACCCATGCCAGCATTAGGATGACGTGCAAATTGTGTAGAAAAATCAGCAGGACCTTCAGGTCTTGGAAGTGGAGGTTGCAAATTATTCCGGCGAGAGTTTGACTTCACAAAGTTATCTGGAACAAGAGGAGGTTGAGATTGAGTATGCTGAGCAGGCTTATTTTCTATGAATTTACAATTACGGTTCTCTGAACTATCAGACTTCACGAAAAAATGATGTGGTGCAAACTGCTTTGGTGCAACAGCTGGTGCGTGTGGGCAATAGCTGCTACTAGTTTCATCAATTCTAGCTGGCATACTTGACATGCCGGTCATAGGTACGTAAATAGCTTTAGTTTTAGTATCAACATTGCATCCAGGATTAGATAACCTTTGGGGCCCGGATGCATTAGTATTTGTATTGACATTGGCATTGGAATAAGCAGGTTGGTTCGCTGATATGGGTTCAGAAATTGGAGTGGGTATCGATTCTTGGCATAATGAGTTAGTACCAAAAGCAAGTTCTCGTGGAGATCCTCCAGCAGCAAGGCTTGTCCATTGCCACACAGTCGTGGCAGCAGCAGCAAGAGCAGGAGAAGCTTTAAAAGGTTGTGCTAGAAGAATATTATATCTCCTCATCCGTAACTGATGAATGGCATTGGAAAAATCCCTGTCTCCTGAAATGAGCAAATAATTGGCAGGTGCAGGATTGTCCACAGCCCAAAATAGCATATCCACCAAAATTTTCTTATCACTAGCATCCTTAGCCCCTGTTCATCAAACAAAATTCAATGAATGAATTTGCACTAAAGAATGATGTAACCAACAACTACCAATCCCAAGCAAGTTTAAGCTGTTAGGGCTAGCTATAAGAATCCTACGCACCACTCCATTTAAACAAATCTCAATTTAAAATCATATAAAGGTAAATTTCTCAGAAGGCAAAACAAAAACAACACAACCAGTATATTCCCACAAGTGGTTTCTGGAGAGGATGGGGTGTACGCACACCTTAGTCCTGCCCTTCAATAGACCTAGGGCTCAAAAAAATCATTTTCAACAAAGGTTTGAAAGAAAAGCAAGATTAAAACGCAAAAGAAATGAACACGACTAAAACTTGATTCCAGTAATTCGTATAGCCTATAAAGATCTTCCTCATGAAGCAAGGATAGAAGAGGGATTGTTACTGTACCGGCGGGGACGTGATTGAGACTGATTCCAGTACTAGAGAGGGCTCGTTGAACGGACGAGGAAATGCCATTGGTGTCGCCATAAGCAGAAATGGAGACTGGTCCATTATAGTTCATCTTGATCAATGCCGCGTTTATATTCTGAGCGATTGTGTGAGCGTCGCATCCCCTTGGCACCTGACAATTCTCTATATCCCACCACACCGACGTTTTCGCCGCCTCGTACTGCGGTTCCGCCGCTCCTTCGCCCGGGAAAACAGCTTTCAATCCATCTCCAGCCATCGCCTACAACGCCGCAAAGGTTCTCTCTCACTCTGCTGCCATTAACCTCGTTCTTCTGATGATTCTTTTAAACTGTTTCGTTATACCTCTCTCACTTAGCACTTCGCGTTTTGTACTTGCACAGGCTGAATTTGAACGGCTCCCAATATCACCTTTTTGTTTTACCAAAATAACCCTATATACGGGGGAACTTGATCGGCTGTGTATATGATTTCCGTCTATATAGGCGCGTTTTCTAATTTATTGAAAAATCGAGAAAAAAAAAGGGGGAAAAAGAGACTAAAGAATAGGGAGATATCGGTGTAATGAAAAAATATTTTTTTTTTTATAAATTAATATAATAAAATAAATAAAATT
>JACEIK010000552.1:212987-285530 GCA_018107945.1 Datura stramonium | reverse complement strand
CGTTGACAACCAAATCAAAAAGTTTCTAAGTTTTTGCGTCAACTGTTATTACTGTGGGGCTGTTTTAATTTTTGCCTCTTAAATTATTGATTTTTAGTTTTTACACTTTAATATTTAAATAATAAAAATAGGATAAAAATATTCCTAATATTTAAAAAAATTCGCAAGACATAGGTTAGTCATAGAAAAATGTAAGTTATTGAACTTCTGTCTCTGGGCACAAATTACCTACTGAACTTGTGCCCTAATGCAAAAATTCATGTTGTTGAACTTACACCCGTTACACAAGTTCATACAATTGAACTTTTTTCTCAAGACACAAGCTCATACTAGTTAACTTATTTTTTGATGCATAACCAATGTGAATTTATATCTTAAGGCATAACTTGGGCAAAAACTTATGCCTTGCAATTTTATTATTATTTTATTTAATTTGTTGTTAAGAGCATTTTGACTATATTTTTGTCACTTAAAGTGTCGAAGGAAAAAATTAAAGACCACAAATTTAAAGGACAAAAATTAAAGACCGCCTCAAAATAGGGGCATTTGTTTGAATGACCCAAAAAAATCCGGCAATTATTTATTTTTTTAATGATTTTTTAAAAAAAAAATTATAAACGTTTTAGATTATAATTTGATTTTTTTTCTCGAGAAAATTAATTTCTTTAAAGAAAACATTAGATGATGATATGATATTTTGTCAATTTTAAGAGTATATTTGTACATTTTTTAAAAATTAGGGACAATTTAAATGCTGAGCTAAAAAGGTTATGTAAACAAGCCTAATTAAATTAGAGAAAATTACATAGAATATTAATATTAAGCTTTTAATTACAAGTTCGATTACTACTTTATCTTATTTACTTTAAAATATCAAATAAATTATAAAAATATCAATATTAATATATACGATAGTTATCACTTTTAGCCAATTAATACTTAATTATCTCTTATTTGTAGTATACATAATTAAGGAAAAAGAAGATTTCCGCGTGATTACAAAAATATCAGTATATGCTAGTTATAATTATTATCCATTAAATTTTAAAAAAAAGAAACTTAACTGTGTAATTCTTCTCTCTCCTGAACTAATTTGTTTCCTTCCACAAGACTCATCTCAATATAACTGAAACTCTTGGTATAGATTATGGATAAAAATTTAATTTTTAAGTTAACTGCTATTTTGGTTTAAAATTCAAAATGTTTTAATTTTTTTTCCTCAAAAATCATTTGTTTTATTGCGTATTTATCAATTCATATTTCCTTGTTGATTTAATGGTTGATAATTTATTTACATATTGGTATGTCTTATTTGTTAAAATTTTATTTTTGAGTTCTTTATTGTCATATGTGATAACTTATTATAATTTATTTAGAAGTTGGTTTTTAAATATTTTTATAATCTAGTATTTTTATTTAACAACTAATATCTTTCAAATATTTATAAAATGGTTAGAAGTTGGTAATACATTATTCTTTTTGGAAATAATTTCTATTTTTATGAAGCCGTATTTTGTTTGTTGATTTATTGATTGACAAGTTATTTACATATTGGTGGTATAGATTATGGTTAATTTTTTGATTTTTAAGTTGTTAACTGTCATTTTTGTTTATTTGATTTACAGTTGGATTTATATATGTTTAGAAATAGATTTTAAGTATTTTTATATATGTTCTTTTAATTTTTTTTGGTCTTATGTTAATACGTTGGTATATTTTTTGGGTTTAAATAATATTGATTTATGTTGATAAGTTATTTATTTTTTGATTTGTTGATTTATTGGTAGCTAAGTTGTGTGTATATATAAAAGAGGACAAAAAAAGATTAATTGGCTCAATAGTAAAGAAGGCTTGTGCGCGACCACGCAGGAAAAAATTGAAATCGCGCATTATAAAAAATATAATTTTTGATTTTCTTGTTGAGAAGGAAAAGAAGTTGTTAAGTTTAGTTCGGATTTAATTATGGTGTAGATTAAATATATATCTGTCAAAGAAATAATAAATAAATATAATGATTATTTTTTCCTTTTTCTTATCATAAATATCTACAAATTAGGAGTAATAATTTTACATAATCATGCTTTATTTTAAAAAAAAAAAACTAAATCTGATAGTCTAAGTAAATATCTTTTTATTATATTTGAAAACATAAAACTATTAGTATTTTTTATAATTATTTTTCTATAGTTGCATATTTATGTTTTTTTACCCATTAAATTACATAGTAAAAATATGATTATAACCATGGGCCTATGGGCCGAAAAGATTAGTCCAGGAGGGTAATGACACTCCTTTTGCGTTTCACTCAAAAATTCTAATCGTCATAGCCGAGCAGCACAGAGGGAGAAGAGAAGCAGAAGTGACTCGATGTCGATGGTTCGTCCATTTTCTCTTCTGTGTTATAGTCTTTGCTAATTCATGTCGAAAAATATAGTTGACAGTGACAATCTTTAGTTTTTTAATTGGTTCAGAACAAGTTCGTAATTTGAATTATCTCTTGGTCTTATATAGTTGCTCGTTTTGTTCTAATGGTTTTGTTAAACCACTGAATTTTCGCAATAATTTATTGCACTGAACAAAAAACAGATACAGTATTTGAATCACACATCCATACATGTGTGTTCGCACATGTTTAAGCACTAATTCAGGAGGTGCAAATGTCTTGATAAAAAATAATAATAATAATTCAGAAGATGCTAATGTGTATAATTGTTCTTATATTTTTCTTTAAAAGTTGAACGGATAGAAAGTTTAAATGTAACAATGAGGCTTTATGGATATTTACAAGTCAAATAATATATTCCATGTTAATCCAAAATAATACATTCTAACTAATCCCAAATAATATATTCCAACCAAACCAAGACGGCAAGCAAGAGGAGATTTCCCAATATCTTGTACAAGTCAAATATAATATATTCCAACTTGATTGTTTAAATTCAATAGGTAAAAATCGTTTACATTCCTTTTTTTTTTAAAAAAGAAAATCAAACTTCTCCAAATCTTATTTGGGTGCAGGATCTGAATGTGAACAAAGTCAAGGAGATGGAATCAACTCAATAGAATTAGGTTTTTTTTATGACTGCGGAACAGAGAAATTGAAAAGCTAGGACAAAATAGCCTACCTTGAATTTTGATTCTTATATATTTTTCATTAAGTGTATGTAGCAAATTGTATTAGGTAACAATACCACAGGTTTATACAAAGTCGTGCTAATTTACCATAATTAAATGAGATGCTAATACATATTAGTTTACAATTAATACATAAGCATTGTTATTGAAAAAAGTGTATATTCAATAATTTGGGGTAGATTTTATGAACGGATAGGTATATTATGATCTACTACTACTATTTTTTAATTTTAATATTAAACCGCGGAACCAATTTTAATATCAAACCACGGAAACTTCACACATACTAAAGGCAAGCTAGAAGGTATTAGCGTAGACCCCGTCTCTGCAAGAAAATGGATACTTCAATCTATTGTTTTGAGTTTTTCCAGGAAACTCTCGTCTCTGCAAGAAAATGTATACTTCAATACAAAACTAGTTGTTCAAAATTGTAAACACCTGAATGTCTCCAGACAAAGGGACTTAAAAACAAGATAATGGAAAAAAACTAAGAAGCGACAATCTCTCAAAAAGACAAAGCAGATCAACAGTAACAGCCCAGAGACGGAGTCTGGACCCTTTTCCGGGTTGCCCTTTAAGTAGATCAACGGTAACGGCGGAGTGACAAAGTCTGGTTCCTTTTCCAGGTTGCCCTTCTTGAGGGGCGAGCTTTGTGGTGCAGATGTCCCCTTCCTCGGAGTCCCCTGTATTTCTTACCAGCTGAAGTGAGACCACGCAATTCTCTGTGCTTATGCACTGGGTTGCAGATCCAGTTGATCCTTGGATCGTTGCGAATAGCCGCATGGGCTTGGTCAACCAATATTACCTCATAGTACTTGTAGGTAGAATCCTGCATTACAGAAGGTTAAGATATCAATGAATAGAAAAGAGTAATGGTCTGGGCTGCGTATCTATGTCCAGTTTACGGTAGAAGAGAAGGTTCCATCGGAACAACTATTTATTTCGGTTCAGGGCTATGGTCTCTTTTTTTTCATGAAAAAGAACAAAAGGGAGGGAGGGTGTGTGTGGGGAGAAATGACAAGATATTGGAACATAAATTAGGAAGAGACTACGTGACCGCACGGAATCAAAGAAATTCAATTGAGCTTACAAAAAGAATTTAACTGTGTAAACCAAAAACTGAAGATTACCGTCACAATTACCAATATCAAGCATGTGTATAACGAGTCGTCTAAGTGACAAAAGAGAATCTACCAGTAACTCAATCCGCAAAATAGAACCATTTATCAAACTGGTGGTTTGCATTTTTAGAAATATTGAACTTAATCCACCAGCAAAACCCATACAAGAATTTAACTCCTCAAGCTTAATAGTCTGTTATGATAATGAAATACAGTTCTTCGTCTACATGCAAACTTAGCACTCTGGCATATCAGATCATAAAAATGAACTAGGAAGTACAAGAAATAGGTAAAGAGAATGAACACATACCTCATTAATCCAGTATGAGTTAAGGACTCTAAGACCACCCAATTTCCTACCAGCACGCTCCTCAGCAACAGATCTCTTGCTGCGCTGGAACTTCAATTGGGTGACTCCCTGGTTGGTAGGTTTACCATACACAATACCCTTGGAAACAGGCCTCTTCCTTCCACCACGTTTCACACGAACACGGTAGACCACATAGCCCTGGAAAGATAATGCTCTTAATCACAACTCTGAAGTAGTGTATAATATAGAAAAGAAGCAACTCTAGCATTTAACAGGATAAAAGAAAATACTTCTGCATTAGTACTATTCCTTTAACGGGTATAAGAAACAGATATTATGCATATGAGTTTCGATTCTTTGCATCTACAACTTGCACAGAAAGAATGAACAATAACACAGTTGTACAGCCTTCACAAGCATCTCGGTAATCCCAGATGTATGTTTTGAACATAACCAAGAAATAAAATAAGATGCACAGTGAAACTAATACAAGTAGACTTAACTCATAGCCACACCTAGTGAACAAATATTCTTATAAATTACTAGACACAACAGAAATGTACCTGCTTGGCCTTGTAACCCAAGCGGCGTGCCTTGTCAGGGCGGGTAGGCCTGGTGACACGGACAATAGATGGAAGCTGGCGGTACTCCCAGCACCTCACCCTTTGCAAGAACCTCATAACATCTGACTGCTTCTTCCTCCATAGCTCCGACACATAAGTGTAAGCACCTACATTTCCACCAAAAAAAAGAGCATCACCAGATATTCCAGCAATATGAATATCCATAAATACCAATATCCAGAACAGCATTGTCTCGTTAAAACTTACTACTATCCAACTTATAGAGTAAATTATAACAACAATTGTAATAACACATTTGCATCACCTGACTTCTTTTTGCAATAAAATTACCTTTCTATCAAAGGACGATCATGTAGGAGAAATACAGCATATTAGGTAAAATTAAACTCTAGAAGTGAAACACCATTCATAGTCAATTATAAAGAAATATATCTCATTTTAACATGAAGAATAGTTAATCACACTATGCAGAGACATCCACGTGCAAAACTAGTTCTCCAACCACAGGCAGATTAATGCAGAACCGTAGGAGGCTAGATATTTTCGAGTACAGACAGATATCTCCCTTCAACCCTTTGAGGGATATGCAGAAATGCAGCAAGAGAAAGGAAATTCCATGGACCATACGCATACACGCGCATAAGTATATAGTTATTCAAATGCGAGATCTGTCTTTGTTCAGTTCAACGAAGTATATTGAAAGTTCGGCGATTTATCAAAACCATTAGAACGATGAGCAACCATCTAAGATCAAGAGATAATGCAAAGTATGAACCTATTCCGAAGCGGAAAGAAGAACTACAGAAAACGTGAAGATTGTTGTCATTCAACTAGATTTTCGACATGAATCAATTTAGCAAAGAGTATAATAGAGAGAACAGAGGGGGCGAACGTACCCATCGAGTCACTTCTGCTGCTCTTCTCCCTTCTGTGCTGCTCGGCAATAGGGACTAGGGTTTTCTAGTGAGACGCAATATAAAAGGACTGTCCTTACTCTCCTGGACTGGTCTTTTTCGGCCCATTGGCCCATGGTGTGATTTTACTAGCAGTATAGTTATCAACTGGCCCAAATTCCATTTCATTGAGAAGGAGGAGTGCACGAATAACCGATCTCAGGGCATCTTTTAAAACGTAGTCAGTCTAAAAATTATTTAAAGTTCAGTCACTTGCTACTGAGTAACCAATATTTGGATAAAAATATCTCAACTAAACACGAATGAATTTCAGACTTCAGGTTTGAAGTTTGCACTGTCATAAATTAACTCTGGACCTCAGGTTTAAAATTTGCTAAGTTTGAAGTCAGTTCATGTAATTAGAAGTTTAATTTTAAATTTATTTGAGATATTATCAAAATATTAATAAAATAATTTTATTTCTTGGATCTTTATTCAATTTAAAAGATAAGGTAAAAAGTATCATGTATTATATGTCTAATTGAGTTTCACAATGTGTTTGNATGTCTAATTGAGTTTCACAATGTGTTTGAGGTTAGTGAAAACTATCAATCACTTTCGTGCTCGAAGATCTCTCTCGAAACTTAATTATTGTGTTTTCAACTAATATTGAGTTGAAATGATGCAGATGCTACAAATAAGCCAACTATTTTAATTAGGTTCATTCGTATAAATATATTTATTTTAGGTTGATTTTTAATTTTCGCCCTTCATCATTTTAAGTAACAAAAAAATAGTTAAAAGAGTTCTTAACAATAAAAAATAAAAAAAAAATTCACAAGGAAAAAACTTTTGTCCAAAATTACGTCGTGAGACATAAATTCGCACAGATTATGTCTTATGCCTAATATATATAAGTTAAGAAATCTGACTTATGTCTTGTGACACAAATTCATGTTATTGAACTTATGCATATTTCTGCCCACAGTTCAGTAACATGAAATTATGCCTACCGTACATAAGTTAAATAATATAAACTTGTGTGTAAATGGTAGAAATTCATGCAATTGAAATTATGCCTAATTGAACTTCTGCAAATAGGCATAAATTCAATAACATGAAATTATGTCTTGTAGCAGAAGTTCAGTAGCATGAATCTCTGTCTTCTAGAGCTAACCTATGTCTTGCGATTTTTTTTTTTTTTTGACTTACAAATTTTGTTTGTTTTGAAATTTTAAAAAAAAGATATTAGGGGTATTTCTATTCCATTTTTATTACTTAAACACTAAAGGATAAAAATTAAACACCACCAATTTAAAGACACTAAAATTAAAAACCCAAAATAAAGACAATCAGCGCAAAAACTTGTTTTAACTAAGAGTGTCAAACTGCGCCTAAAGATAAGTGACCCATCCAATTTATCCAGATTTTTATGGATTGAAATCAAAATAATCTAAATTTGAGTAAATTTTAACGTATTTAAGCATTACCCATTTTACAATAATTGCTATTTTAACCCCCTTTAATTCTCAATCTCAACCCGTTTTTTTTATTTTTATTAAGTCATCTATTTTTATTAAATGGCAGATCCTGCCCCAATAATTTTTAGTTGTATTCAGTAGGATTGAATCTTGATGCCTCAATCAGTTTGGTTCATAGATTCCAAATCAACGTCAAGTTGAATCTCGAGTTAAGATCAGAACGTAAATCTTAATTCTTAAATCGAGTCATGAATCAGAGTCGGATTTCGAAACAAGTTTGGGTTTTAGGTCGGGGATGACTCCAAGTCAGGCGTAAGGTCAGATCCTAAATTTAACTCGATCAAAATGGGGTATTAAGTCCTGCATCCAAGATCGGGGTCACGACTTAAGTGCTTGGATTATTGCGGATGCAGCAAGCGGAGGATGCATGACCTATTGTACATCATTTCTGTGCGGTTTCTAGATGCAAAGGATAGAAATCCTTGTATTTAACACCCTGTTGTTATACCTTTTGAGGATCAATATTAAATGTAAATGTCATCTTTCATCACGTTAAATGCTAAAAAGGGTCATTTGCATCTGAACAATGGAAAAAAACCAGTGTTTCTTGAAATACTGACTATAATGCTATTAATAATTATACTACTGACTATAATGCTACTAATAATTGTACTGCCGACTATAATGCTATTAATAATTATACTAATCAATCGCATGTGTGTTTCTCCAACCAAAAAAAAAAAAAAGAAACAAACATTTTCCCTTTGCTTTGACAATGAAATTCTGCCCCCAATCCTCTTCTTAAAAGAGATTGATTTATTGATAATCTTTTCTACTCCCTCCTGTTTTAAAATGTTAGTCTTTTAATTTTTATATTAAAATAAATAATATTTTATATAATCGAGAGGATATAATGATATTTTTTTAATTTTATTTTTATTTAAATAGTTAATAATGTATACTACTGACTTAATGCTACTAATAATTGTATCACTATAATGCTATTAATAATTATACTAATCAATCGCATGTGTGTTTCTCCAACCAAAAAAAAAAAAAAGAAACAAACATTTTCCCTTTGCTTTGACAATGAAATTCTGCCCCCAATCCTCTTCTTAAAAGAGATTGATTTATTGATAATCTTTTTCTACCCTCCTGTTTTAAAATGTTAGTCTTTTAATTTTTATATTAAAATAAATAATATTTAAAAAGTTAAAAAAATTAAAAAAATTAAAAAAATTAAAAAAATTAAAAAAATTAAAAAAATTAAATTCATAATTAAAAAATATTTAAATTATATTTTTTAAAAATATTTATTAAAAGCAAATGAATAAAAATATAATTTTCTTAAAAAACATGTTTAAACTAAAACACTATTTATATTTATTTTAAAACGGTGAGAGTAATATTGATACCACTTTACTTTTAGATTTCCTTTATGGTCCTTAGCCAAGCATTTTAATTAAGAATAATATAAATTTTTAATGTTGCTTCTTTTTTTTTTTTTTTTAATATATAATTTTTTTGCTTTTTAAATTTCTTTTATTGTCCTACAGCTAAGTATCTTAAAATTAAGAACATCATAAATTTTTAGTGTTGCTTTTTTCTTTTCGTAACTTATTTTAAAATGAACTTCTAACATCCATAAATTCACAGTGTCAAAGTAATAAACTGCTCACCAAATAACGCCCACTTATAAGGCTCATAACAGTAAAATTTCTAGTAAAATGTAAACGACAATCATCACTAATATGTACTTGGAAGTACTACGTAAACATATGTTATGTTTAGAAACACGAGCCGCATAGAAGAAATAAAGAAACAAGAAAATTTTCAGATAATATGGACTCTAACGCCATGAAACTGCATCAATTTAGAGCAGAAGCTGGTTAAGACTCCACTGCTATTACCTCTGCATCAATTTTGTGGCGGAAATCGACTCCATGTCTCCAACTGAACCAACTGCACTGTACAGTCCTCCCGTATGTACAATACGGACTTCCATAATAACCAACAACTGAAAGATCAATGCCAATGGGAGATCTTAAATATTTTTTTTCGCAGAAAGAGGATAAACTTGCCCATTGATAACTCAATATCCACCAAAAAACTACTGCTCCTATCTACTGAAAAATAAAAGAAACCTTGGTCCAAGTTACAAAAGAAGATGAACGATGATAGCAAAGCTGAATTCTTGAAGCTTTACATCCCCCTTCTCTGTGTAACGCCATCATACAATTCCGCTGGCATCATCTCAACAGAGGTGAAGGATTGACAACGATATGCCTCAACGGGTTTGCAACATCACCACCACCAGCGTGCTTCACAAATTCAGCTGGGGAGAGGAAGTTACCATGACAAACACAAACTATTTTCACTTCCTCTCCCTTCTGGTATCTATACAGAAATCCTTCAATCTTCTTTCCATTTGGCCTGTCGCCCGTTGTGTAAACAAGAGGCATGTTGAGCATGTAGTTTTTGAACATCTCTTTTGCTTCCTTGCTAGCACTTCCATTACATGTGCTAGGTGATTTTTCACTTACAGTTTCAGGTGGTCTAGCTACTTGTTTCCGTCCATGCTCTTGCTCTGAAGGCTTGATGCTAGTCGGAGTATTTGCCCCAGTACTCTCACCTGGCCCTGCAATAGTTATAGATGGAAAACAGGGTGAGTTCTTACCTTCCAGAATTTATTAGCAAGCGGGAGACCGTTAAGACAATCCATCAACCCCACAAGGACAGGACAGATGACTTGATACAGAAATCAAAGCTTACTTCAATCATAACAGCGCAAAAAACAACATGATAGAGAAAAACCCACAGAGGACATCGTGCTAGTATCCAGAGCAAGCACGTTCACCATTACTATTGGTTGCTACTTTTGAGTCGAAAACTGAGTGTCGAAGGAGGGATCAGATTCTGCTAGAACCTAGATTAGCTCCCTCTCAAAGGGCATATGAGGACGTATAGACAATATAACTCCTCTGCAAGTGTAGCTATTTTGAGTTGGAACATATAGTCACAGAACGGGTCAAATTCTACACCGACATAGGCAATAAAACAACTCTCAAAGACATAGAGGATCTGGCAAAACATAGGCAGTGCAACTCCTTTGCAGGCAGTTGTTGTTATGCGTTGGACCATATAGTGTCAAAGTAGAGAGAAAATTCTATAGAACATGGGCAATAGTACTCCCGTCAAACGACATTTGGTCATCCCAAACAAAGTACTAATCATAGGCAAATAAACTCCTGAGAAATTTTTGAATTGGAACATATAGTGTTGAAGAGATAAAATTGTACTAAAATATAGAAAATAAAACTCCTCCCAAATGACATTTTGTCATCCCAAACAAAACACTCATATTCTACGATGTAACAGCAATTGCAGTGATGGATCTAGGATTTTAAGCTTGTGGGGTGCTCGTTTGAGTCACTTGCTATAAGTGACAATTAGGAAAGAAGAATCTGCATTGGGAAAGAAGAATCTGTATTGGGAAAAAAAATAAAAACATGACTTCAAGGAAAAAATAAAAAAGAAAAGATGATCACTTTGCTAGAAGAGCATTTGCGTCACCTGTGTATCAAACTCGGGACACCAAAGACACGCTTTCAATTCAACCGCCTAACTAAAGCACCCAGCGAACTTGTTGTTCAATGGAAATGAGTTAATATAACCATATCTTAAGAAGTTTCTATATAAATGAATGCCGATGGGTTATGGGTGCTCGAGCACCTAGTAAGCTGCACGTGGGTCACCATCCCAGTAACAAGTGATATAGCCAAGTTCAACCGCAAGTGTCCACGTAACAAAATACCGTTGGCCAAATCAGCATGTCGGATCAGCTCAAGGAAAATTAGATATTAGGAGGTGAAACAAGCAACAGACGGTAAATTCAGGTAAACAACAGAAACATTCCTAATGGACTCCAGGTACAGAGTTGTCTTAATCCTTTGGCAACTAAACATCTGTCCATCTCTCTTCTTCTAAAATAGAAATCCAAATTAGGGAAATTATATTGCTCTATACATAATTTTCCGAACAAGCTAGTTGTTGAATAATCATTCTTAGGGCATATCGCCCAGCGCAGACTGCAGAGACTAGATATTATAGAAAAAAAAGATTCTTCTAGAAAATCTATATTTACAAGCTCCCAGATGGAGTGTAATAAAGAATTATCTTTATCCTATTTCATTTATTCTCATAACTAGATATGCATATGTCCACCGATTTTCCAGATTCAGCATCCTTTAACTTAAAATTGGTTGGATGCGAAACAATATTCTTGTCACTTTGCATATTATTTAGGAGCTAATGACGAGCATGCCCTCTGGTGAATACTGATGAACTCTCCCATAGGAAGATCCAGTAACAAGCCAGGCTGTAATGACGCTCGTATGTCATAACTCAGACAGAAATGTTAGACATAAGGTCTACCAAGTCGCATCGATTAATGAGAAGCTGCATTAGAATGCTTAATTGCTTCACTAGATCTATAATCTTTTAACTCAAAAAACCTAAAATATTCGTCCATCCAGTACTTGAATAGATTCAAGTATCACATGCTAGTGGTCCAAGAGACTGATCCTCGTCCATCAAAAATTGGCCAGCATTGTTAATGAAAAGCATCATCGCAAAGGATTCAACTGGTCAAACCAGCACAACCAAACACTAACGGCAAATTCAGGACAGCACACATAACATAATCGGCAAATAAAACCTTAACCACTATAGACTAGAGAGTTCTATGGCCAAATTATGACTAAGTACATGGCCAGAAAAAGGTACAGTATTTAATTCGGAATAAATAAAATTAAGGGAAACAAAGGAAGAGAAATCAAAAAGGGAAAAGTAAATTTCGTGATACCTTGAATGGGTTGACTCCCAAAATCAGAAATTCCTGAAGAACCAGTCCCCTGAGAACCCATCGACCCCTGTGACAAAGGCAATGAATTCCCAACTGGACCATGACCATTACTGTGAACATTTCCATTTTCTTCACGACGCTCGTCCAAATCAACCTTTTCCTTCACCACTCTAACATTCTGTAATTTCTCCATTCTCTTCCTTTTGGCCTCCAGACGCCTCAGTGATTGCAACTCCTTCCTTTTTCTGCACTCCTCCTCAGCTTCAACCGGTAAGGAGCACGTCCTCGCGATAGGGGTGTATGAGCCAACGGGGAATGAACGGCTATTACTGTCATCCCCGCCCGAGAACACAAAATTTGAGATTGAAGAAGAGCGTTTCAGTCTCTCATCCCTTTGTGGGTCCACTCCAAATCGACCGTTCATTGAAAGCCCCAAACTCAGCTCTATATCATCTTCGTCCCCCTCGTCATTCTCATTGGGAATTTCTTGGAATTTCCCTTGTATGTTGTTTCCGTTCATGAATTTATGCAACAGATCTCTTGAAAAACCATTCATCTGCATAGAAAGACACCTCCTTTCTCTATTTTCTTCAGCTTCAGCCATTTAACCAAGAGGGGAAACAAGGAAAAACCACCAAATCTCCAATACCCCAGACGGGAAACTCGTGTAAAGACTAAAGAAAGACTTTTAACAACAAAAGAACACCGCGCGCGAGGAAAAGCAAAATTCTGAAACTTCGAACAGCTTTTTTCTATATTATAAAGAAGAAACAGAAACTTGCACAGACGTTAGAGAATGTAGTTGTCGGAGTTCCAAAATTCACGGGGGACGAATTCGCCGGCAACAGAGTAAACTCCAGCCATATATGGGACCAGAAGAAATAGAAAAACAAAGAAAGAGAACAAGTTGGATGAAACCACGACTTTAATATTTGATGATAGTGTTAATTTTTGCTATTTAGCATGAATGAAGTGACGAAAAAGACCCTCAACGATGAAACGTAAACGCACCAGAAAACGACACGTGGTAGGCATGAAGAGTCCTCTTTACCCACGTGGTTTAGACAACCTGGTTTAAAGGGACGACACCAAACATAACGTCGCCAACCATCCTTTAAGGTGTCTCTTCATTAACTGCAAACAGGAACAAGAGGAGACGGCCACGTGTCGGTTATCAAGCTATAGGATATGGATATTTGTGCCACGTGTCGAAGAAAATCTCGGAGTCGTAAATGGCGCGACGGTCTCCATCTATAGCTTTTTCCTTTGTGGTCACACTAAAAACAGTAGTAGGGATTAACGGCAAATACTTAGCTGTTTTCCGAACGTGGAGCCAATTTAGAGACACGTGGCGGACGGATTGACCTATGGGTTACTTTTTTGCGACTGGCTGGCTTCCTCTTCCAACAATTTTATCGGGAACAGCTCTTGACGTGTATCACTGTCATATACATGGCTGAATTTGTCGACACGTATCAATTTTGGCAATCTTGTATTTTCTGCACCTACTGAGGGCTTATTTAATAACGGCAAATTTCTCGTCTCTTTCTTTCATTTTCCTTTTATTATTAAAAAGAAACTCCTGCGTTTATACCATATGGTAAAATATCACAAGGTCAATGAAATTTATAGCTTGTCTCGTAAATCTTTTCAAATTATCTTTCCAACAATTTTATCGGGAACAGCTCTTGACGTGTATCACTGTCATATACATGGCTGAATTTGTCGACACGTATCAATTTTGGCAATCTTGTATTTTCTGCACCTACTGAGGGCTTATTTAATAACGGCAAATTTCTCGTCTCTTTCTTTCATTTTCCTTTTATTATTAAAAAGAAACTCCTGCGTTTATACCATATGGTAAAATATCACAAGGTCAATGAAATTTATAGCTTGTCTCGTAAATCTTTTCAAATTATCTATTTTAAAAAAATATTTATTATATTTAATTAATAAATTTAAAAATATTAGTGTGAGCAGTAATTATTGTTTGATTATGTTTTTAAAAGGTGCTTATAATTATATTTTTTATGTAAAATATTTTTAAATAGGGTCATTTTAGGGGAATCTATTTTTTTAGCTTTTCACCTTTTTTCTCTCCCTTTTCCTCTTTAATTTAAATTTCTTTGTAATATATTTTTATTTTAAAAATATTTTTAAAAATATTTTTAATTTTTTTAATTTTTTTAATTTTTTTAATTTTTTTAATTTTTTTAATTTTTTTAATTTTTTTAATTTTTTTAATTTTTTTAATTTTTTTAATTTTTTTAATTTTTTTAATTTTTTTAGAAAAAAAAACTTTTAATAGTTTTATTGATTATTATTAAAAAATTTATTTTATAAGGGGAGACTTCACTCAACTTGTAAAATGTTTTCTCATTTTTTCTTTTCTCTATCTCTAATTTAAAGAAAAATCTGACTGATTAAAATAAAGAGAAAATTGTTGACATGTCAAATTTTTGACACATGAAAAGTATGTTTAAAATTTGTGATCTTTAGCCTAACATGATTTTATTATATAGAGAAGTTTAATTTAATTTTCTTTAAACTATTATAAAAATAGATTTAAAAGCTATCTCATGAAATATATAGACAAAAAGAAATCACTATCCTTTCAACACTAACATGAAACTGGACACTCTCCTCATGGTCAAAACTAGACATTTTATATTTGAAATAATGCACGGTCAAACATTAAGAAATCAAAATTTTAGATGAATTTTGTGTTAATATAAATGAATCTTATATTTAATTTAATTCAAAATTAATTTGAGAGGAGTAAAAATTATTTTGAATCATATAAAAAGATTACTCATCTATTTAATAACAGAATTGAAATTCAACACAAATATAACAAGTGTATTTTTTCCAAGATAGACTAAGCAAAAAAAAAACGAACATAAAATGCAACAGTTCTTTTTTTGTTTTATCCAATGTTTTATTACATCATCATAAGAGGAGGAAATAGTTCGAATTCAATACTGTGAAGGGACATTTCTTTTATGTTCAAATTAAAAATATCATTTTCTTTGAAATCAAATTTGAAAGAGAGACATTGTGTTTTATAAATTGTTAAATAAAAAAGTTTTAAGATTATCTTAAATGCACGGGCTAATATTATTATTATATTTTTTTTCATCCAATAATAATGTTAATGTTGTCAAATGAATATATCTTAGTTCTTGAATAAGAAATATTTGACTCCCGCCCTTCTAATTTACATTTACTTTCAAATAGGGGTAAAATAAATATACAATTTAAATAATATTGATAATTATCTTTAAAAAAATATATTATTTTTTTTAGTTTTTTTATATTTTTTAAAAGAAAAAATTTGCAATATTTTAAAAATAAAATTTAAAATTCTTCTGCTTTCAACAACTTTTTGTTTGTCAAAACCGCATCTTTTGCTAAATTTGTTTCCACATTGGAATATCACAATTGTCGAAAGTTACGTGAATGTTGATGGGCAAAAACTTGTGTGTGAGAATTGACAATAAAGTAGTATGAATGATGCTTCTTTTGTTTGTTTTTTCCTTTTCAAAAATAGTATATATATAAATGTTTCAGTGCACAAGAAAAAGAAATGACAAGGGGCAAGGATGTTGAATTCAATGAATAGAAACCACAGAATAATAAAGTAGTTTTAGTTAGTGGCTCTGTCACATGAGCAAAGTTTTCAAGTGGGTCGATTAGTACTAGTATAATTTTCACCAGCATATATATATGTATATCTTTTAGATCCATCAACAACAGCTTGACAGACAACGTTGTTTTCTTTCAATGTTTGGTTTTTATTTTTCTTCACCTAGATAAATAGTAGAGTACTAGTATACGTTTAATTATTTTCTTTGCAACTTGCTCTTGGTCGGTATTACTTTAAAACCAACTTGCAACTAATTATGTCAATTGCAGAAGACAAATGAAAAACTATTGCATTTATTTCCTAAACACGTTGCTAATTATTTATGAGTATTTTTATACCTATTTTAAAAATAGGTATAAAAATTAAAATACACAAAGAAACAAAAGTAAACGAAAAAAATATATATATATCATAAGACACTGTAGAAAGTAACTAGGTTATTTATTCTATCTGACTAAATTTTTGTAGGTAGTTAACTACCCAATAGAAGGCAACCATTATTATTAATCGAAAAAGTGATTGCAAGATAAAAACCGAACATTTTTTGAAACAAAATAAGTTTTACGTGATTACAAAAATAAAAAAAACATATAAATGAGATCACTTTATTCTCACAGTAAAATAATAAAATTTGACACATTATCATTTCACTTCATGGAAAGCAGTATCGGTTAAGTATCTAAGTTTTTAGAATCCAAGAATGTTAGTTAGATAGTTGTTGGTAACTTTAGAGAGAAGAAAAGGAGAAAAAGGGGAAAGATGAAAACTGAGCTGGATAAATTGGAAAACAAAGGCACACGGAGTAAAAAGGAATTATGATTATGAGGAAGCTGGGTAGGGCAAGTGGTCCAAAAGAATCTCCCAAAATACGCTAAGGATAAAAATCAAGGAGCAGATCTCTAGTGGACCCTCAACGACTACAACTTGCTCTTTCTTTTCTTTACCCGTCGTAATTTGAAATCTAATTAAATTTAAATCTAAATATTATAAAAGGAATAATTTTACAGCTTTTTATAAATATCTTTTATTTTTATTTACAAGCGAATCTGAAAATGTCATTTTCTTAATTCAAATGGTAAGAGGAGGTGCTCCCAATATACTTTTATTCTTAAGAATTAAAACTTCAGTATTTTAATTTAGATGAAAAAATTTTCAATCATAACATATACCTTTACACGTGGAGGTTAAAGTATGCGTGTCGAGAAATGATTTGATGGCAACAGCTAAGATCCATCAGCAAGTTGCTGAAGGCGACGTGGCTACTGGCTAGTGCGAAAAAGTGCTCGCATCCCACACGAGTTCTTGTTTAGAGAAAGATATAAAATATCGCAACTTGCTCGGGTCAGGGGCATAGCTGTCAATCGTCATTTGAAAATCGAACCACCCTTATCGACTCGATCATTTATTTTATGAAATCGTGAATATCTATATATTTCTAAAATAATTTTGATTTTGATTTGAAAATCAAATATGATCTGTTCAATATTATGTAATAGTCTATGGATTGAGCATAAGATAATTTTATATTAGGCTGATTTTAGTACAAATTAATATAATTTGGCTTTTTTAATATATTTAATATTAGCTCAATTTCAACTCATATTTAAATTTAACTTTAATTTGTACTTGTACTTGAGTTTACTTTTATTTTTTTTAATGGGTGAAGGCTTTGGTCCCGTATTGTGGTCGGATTGGGTCTCAAGTCCTGTGATCGGGCGTTAAATTTGACTATTAAAAAAATATTTTAAAACCAAACTCAAAAGATTGAAAAAATGCAAAACAGACTCGAGATCGATTTAAAAAATTATTTTTAATTTTTTTTTAACAATAATGAGCATTGAAAGTCTGTTTTCTTTTGGGTAACAAAAAAAAAAATGCTAACTAACTTCTCAGGCTGATTTCATTAAAGTAAATATTTTTTATGACAAAAACCGACCGAGACAAGATCTATATTATTATACTCTCTAGACCGGTATTTTAATATATATGGATGCGAGACAAGGTGATGGGCGTATTATAAAAATAAAATTTCATAAAAAATTATATAAAATTTAATTAATTAATTTGATATACAATCAATAATATTGAATTACATGTTTTTTTTTTTGTTTTTCTAATTTTTTAAAAAATAATTAGAATTGTTCATCTCAAAAATAAATTAGAATTTTTCAAAAAAAAAAAAAAGTTGAATAGAAATTTACGAGTAAACTTGAAAAAAAAAAAAGAACGTGGAAGAAGAAACTTCCAATCAAATATCAAACCAGCAAGTCACGAAGGATGATGCACCTTGCTTTGTAATTTGCATATCAATCTATATTTTCATTACTTGGTGAAAGACGAAGTGAAAATATAAAATTTGGGGCTAATATTGAAAAATATTTAGATTTTAAAGTTTTTTTAACTTCTTCAAATCTACTACCAAATTGAATTTTGTATTTTTCAGTATTATTTGAGAATTTGTTTAGCAATTTTAATTTTAAAATAAGAGAATTTTTTTTTTAGCCTCCAAAACTAAACGTGTCCAGACCAATGTCTCATTATACTTTCGCTCCCACAAATTGGTTTGATACCATGCCCCGAGGCTTACATATAAACACCTTTAAAGCATTGCTTTAAACTATAAATCAAAATCTTGCTTGAGTATTGCATATATCGAAAAGAGGAATTTCACAGAATCACTGTCATTTAGTCTAATTACTATACATAAGCCATAAACAATGGTTTCAGTATTTACTGTTTGTAGCAAATTAAATCTTCAATTATGAGATGTTTGTATTTATTTATTAGTTTGTACAATAAATATAATTGTGTCAACTCGATTAATCGCGCAACGAATACAATCTATGTCAATTATATTTATTCGCAGTAACAAATATAATCAAGACGAATACAAAAAAATATATAATATACTAAGAATATAAACATTAAAAATATAATTATATATACATAAATATATAATCACAAAAATATAGTTAAACAAAATCTATCAATAATATCTTACATAATTAATGAGATATCCTAATAATATAAGTTACAATTGTTTCCTGATGTTTAAAATAAGTTATCCAACCGTACGAATACCAAATATAAACTGACTATTAGAACAATTTTGAAACTTATATTTTTACTATATATGTTGAGACGAGAATTATAAAACATAATAAAATAAAAATAAAATTTACATACGTTCTATTTTCTTCACATCTATTATATTAAAATTTATGATATTTTATCCTAAAATAATAAAATAACTGATCTATGTCTCTTTAAATCTCACATTATAAAATATATTAAATTTTATTATTGTTACTATAAAATAATGAAATAACTGATCAAACCGAAACATCAAAAACTCAACGTAAGTTCATTACAATTTCTTTTCTTGCTTAACTGGTCTTTTAAAATTTTGGTTGAAGTGTTGCTTCACTATTACAGTATTATTTCACCTGTTACATTTTACATGTATCAAAGATTATATATATATAAAGCAATTGTCTTATCGGGACATTTTTACACTCCAAATCTATAGTACTGTTGCTGCGTGCAACCTTAACAGAAATCGAAAACGTACACAATTTTCCAATATTTTATTCCAATTTGACAATAAATTTTTTGTTAGTTCTTTTTTTTTACCCTATTTTCTAATTAATTAGTACTATACTATTATTTCTGATTTCACCTTTGTGGATGTTTGATTAAACAAAGAAGTTTGCTAAAAAACGATTGTGGCTAGTGGAAAGAGTGCTGTGTCACATTGCTTTCTCCCACGTAGGTCTTGTCTGACTATATTAAGATATATAATATAAATAGAGCAACTTGCTCGGATCAGAGAGTTCTATATTCCATACTCCTACATAAAGTCGTCACTATGAGTTTGGCTCAGGCAGCCTAATCTTATTGCCAATTAAAATAAGATAGAATTCATTTTTTAAGTTCCATTTAAAATCGAAGTGTATGTTTACTCATTGAGATTGAGGCTGTATGAAGGACTGCTTTAAAATTAAAATATTATTTAATTACAAAAATATTCTTTAAAAAAAAATGTGATTCTCGAAACTTTATTTATTAGCTCAAAAGTATAAAAACTAATCTAAGAGGAGAGATATTGAATATCATATAAGGAGATTAAAGTAACTCCAGTAACTATAGTTGCATGATGTATATGTTCACATTTAATTGGTGACTTTATGGTTAAATTGTTCAATTTAGTAATCATTCTGCTTTCCTTGGGCCAGCAGACATGGCAAATATTTATTTTAAAAATAATTGTTAGATTTAAAATTCAAAATAATTGTTTTTTCAAGCCTACCTTTAATACTTAAATCACTTTAAAATATAAAAAAAAATGATTATTGTACGCTTCAAAAAGATCATCACCTGGACAGTGCTATATTAATTAAATGCAACCTATTAATTTTTCTTAAAAATATATAAATCTTATCCTAAACCAAAAGAATGTATAATATTAGACATTAGGAGTACCTATAGATATTTTCCAAACAGCATTAGTAGCGTCCATGGCAATCCTTCCATCTACGATATCCATGTTAATATGTCAAGAATTAATCATACACCAAAAAGCCTTTTCTTATGTATAGTTAGAAAGAACATTAAGGGGAGTAAGTTACATTGTTCCTACCCAGTGGAACATAAAATTACCTGCAATAAAAATATCTGTTGGACAAAAATGCTCCATAGAAAACGAAAAGAGCAGAAGGAAGATTAGGTTGATATCAAACTCTGGTTAAACTAATTCTGCTGCTGCAGCTGCACAATGGCAACACAAAAAATTTCTCCAGCCAAACTATGCTGAAGCAGGGATCTGAGTTAGGCCACCTCTCCGTCCGCCCCTCCCTCTTCCTTGATTGTAACCTTCAACACCTCGTCCTCCTTGACCCCTGCCACGCCCTGAAAACTCACGCGCTCCAACAAAGCCATTTTTACCATAGCCCCGTTGGACTCACTAAAGTTTCCACGGCCCCTGAAATTGTCATTTCGATACCCTGCTCCTCTTCCTGGAGAGAAACGGCCTCTCCCGCTACCAACTGCAATAGGAAATTGAAAACTCAGACGTATCATTTATTTGAAGAAGTTGTGGTCCATACACCGTACAAACATAAGACCATGAAGAAGAAATTGATGACTAATTTCTGGTTTGATTAGGATGTATCTGAAAAGCCACAGGACATCTAACTGACTCTAGTTGTAGTCCCTTTATCTCAACATCAGCTTGAAGACCTCCAATGGTAACAGGTGATGCCTGAATAAAAGACCGGTACATGAAACCGTGTAATCCAAGGATGTACCAATAGCCATATTAAAGTATGTTTTTCATGTGAAAGATTTGATTGACTTTAAATGAAGTCTATTACCTAGTACCAGATTCACGTAATGCACGTCAACGATAGTCATCAAATGCAAACACACTAGCTTAGCAATTTATCAAGTTATACAGTTACTACATCATCGTTTCAAACTAGTTGGATTTGGCTATAACAATCTCTCTAACCATTCTATTCTATTTGAGCCAACTTTATTTGACTCAATAAATTACTACAAATTAGGGAATCCTAAGAAACTAGAGTTTCTCTCAATCTAACACTTCATTGCACACTTACATACAGGCAACTGATCATGACATAAGATCTGGATGCTGGACAGATTCTAACTTCACATGAAGATAGCCCATCTAAGAAAAGATTTGAGGGGACAAACCTGTATCGCTCTGTTCATGGAGCTCGACCTTCGACTCGACAAACCCAAAGCAGAATCCTTGTTGCTGCAGAAAAGGAAATCCACAAATAGTGTTAAAGATCTATAAGACTAAGTAAACAACGATGACAATGTTAAACTATGCTTCTGGACCAACCCTATTACTTCTAACTTGTACGCCTTCTTTCTTAATGGGTCCAAATCCCTTAAATTCAACCTCAAGTTGAGCAACAGTAACATTTAGAGGCAAATTGCGGACATAAAATGGAATGCCCTCAGCTGCAAGAATCAAAAGTAAGTAAAAATTAGATGACACAGCACTATTAATAAGATCGTAAGCAATAAGAAAGAAGCCACCGATAAACAGTTAAATATGATAACACAAGCATATCCAATGGCCCATAATATGAAGAAAACCTCAAACACTCATCTACTTCAGCATTCCTTCACGTCCTTAAATCAATTATGAAAGTTCTATCCTAATTTAGCAGCCCCGTAGGATGCTTCCTAAATGAAAGTAAGGAATGACATATTTCATGCAAGTGCAAGTTTTGTTTGATATTATACCTCCATACTGAGCATCTTTAGATTCAGGTATGTTACCCTCAGAAGCAGTAGGAATTGATGATTCAGGAGCAGGAGCTCGTGCTACTGAATTAACTGGATACTTTTCAGCCTTTGCAGGAGGCATTCTTGAATTAGCGGGTACATAGACTCTGGTGGGCCCTTTCTTTGTTTGAGAACTTACAATCGATGCATAAGATTTCTTAGAGCATCTTCTTGGCAACTGAAGTAGCTGGTTCTGCATTCTCAGAAGTATATTCTCATTAATATGATTCAGCGCACCACCACAATCTCTCTTTCATCACCAACTAGTTTCTCATCTTCCAAAGAACCATGAACTACTTCCTCAACAATTTGAATTTCTTCTGCATGAGAGATAGGCTGCCTGTGATTCGGAGGCTCAAGCACATGAACTGGTTCTAGAATCAAAACAAAGAAAAGCAAGTAAGCAATTTGAAAAGGAAAAAGAAGAAAAGTATGGATTAGACAAAATATCCAACCTGGATCAGGTGTCAAAGGCACAGGTGGTACATCCTTGACCCCACTAACCATTTCTGAAATATTATCAGTCAGTCCCATTTTCTTTACATACCTAAGAACATCATTTAAAACAAAGTACCCTTTGTCTTGTGGAGCAAGGAAACGCCTGGGTGAATGGTTTTCTCAAGTTATCCTTTCCAGTTAAACATCCAGTTACCAATACAATCACCCTATCCTTAGGACTGTTGTGCATCTGCAGTCTTTATCTCTGCCTTGTAGTTCTTGTAGTCTAATGAGCATATCATGTCATTGATATCTGTCTAAACATAAAGATTAGTGAAAAATCAGTAAGCATTGGGATAAGAAATCAATTATCATTTTATATTGCAAACTTGCCATTATAATAACATAAAGGAAACATTTGAGAAATATCTGAACAAGGTGCAAGGTAGAAAATACTGGTACTTCACCATTTTGCATGGTTACTTCTCATAGTAACACTTTAGAGAAACGAGTAAATGACAAATCTTCCGGAGAAATACAGTTTCTGGATGTTCCATCAGAACATAATCAACTTTCCACTTCCAAGATCATTTTGAACTTGCATCACAAAAGATAGATGGAATACCAATTTTCTAAAGAAATTTCTTGCAAATCATTTAAGTGCCAGCTCTGAGCCCCAACCCAGCACCTGGATATTTCAAGACATTGCAGAGTTGACAGGTTTAAATGATAACATTGCAGAATTATTTGAGGTTTAGCGATATATTCATACATCTTAATAATTGTTCTATTTGTGTGTTTCATTTTCATTCTTATTGTCAGTCATGAACCAAAGTCAAAGCTGTACAAGTATTTGTAATCACACTATTCAAGGATTAGAGTCTAAAGTCCTGTACGTAGTTTATCATTTGTCCAATTCCTTGTGCTCCCACATCCAGATGCAACTGGTTCTTCTTACTACATCTACAATTCCATTTAGTTCTATTACTTCTATGAAAGTCCAAATGTGCCCCCTCAATTATTGACTTTCACCAAATTTTGCCCCCATTAGAAGTTGCCAACTAAAAGCCTCTTGTTTTTACCTCTTATACGTATCATATTTTCCCCTTCTTTGCTAACAAAACTTGATAGCATCTGAGGGAGCCTAAATGCAAGCACCTGAGGAAGATGAGTTGGAGAATGTTGATGAGCCAAACAATGAGATTTTGGAAGATAAACCAAAACTTGGCACAAATAATGCCCTTGCCGCAGAAGCGAAATGTTACTGCCAATTGAAGAGCAAATTCAGGCTGCAACGCAAAATAAAGGGAAGTTTTTTTGTTTGCAAATTCTAATGGACGGGCAAAGTTGAGCGTGAAGTCAATTATAGTTGAAACTTCTAATCTCAATCATCTTTTAATAAGGTAAGATATACTTTCCCTTGCAATGTTCAATTCCTAGAATAGTAATAAATATGGATTTGTGCTATGGTAAGTCCAATCACATTCTCCAAATTCATAAAACCAAATACTTATATAACTTCAGCGATAAATTGACCATGTATGTGGGAGCTTTTCACCTTAATTTATGTGCCAGCAAAACATTTTCCTCAATAATGATCAAATAAAGGAGCATTTGCAACACTTTAATATATACAAGTTCAGGTTTCCTTTTCACAGTCTCGAAGAAGTAGAACATACTTGATAAAATATATAGTTTTCCCCTTGTTAAATAGTGAAGGAAAGGATTTGATACCAATGATTCTCAAAATGAAAGTAATTGGTCATCAAACCAAAAGCTTTGTGCATTTTCTATAATCAACATCATGAGAACTAGTCAATTTTTTAATTATGACCATAGACCTCTGTCAACACAACAAGAAGATACTTTCTTTTGACAATGCATCTAGAAAGAAGAAAGAGTATGTTGTTGCTTCTACCTATAATTACCAAACCACAGCATAAAATTAAGAATTAAAACTTGAAAATGCTGGATTGTAAATTGGCAATTAACGTCCATGCTCATCTTCTAAAATTGAAGCTGTCCAAAACTTTTACAATTTACATTATACTGCTTAACTTCTCATTATTATCTAAGGTAATTCATAATTTGGATTTTAAACTACTATCATTTCCTTCCCAACATTGATGTCATGCAATTGATTTCCCTATATCAATTAGTAATTACAATAAATACATGCAAGATCTCCCAGACAAGAATTAATATGTTCTAGGCTGCTTAAATTAATTGAAGAAAGATAATGAGTTATTAGATCAACAGCAGATAAAAGTTATTAGGCATAGACCATAGCTAATTCTTTTTCTTCATAAAAGTTCTCTGGAATGGTACAACGAATAAACCAATTGCAAAGTTACACTCACTTTCATTGTTGTCACAGATTTCATCACGCCATTAAAATCTGGGCGACTTCACACACTTGAATCCAGATAAAATCTGTATATTAACTCTGGGGAGTGGTGTTGAATTTGGTAATACTGCTCAACAAAAGCATTTCCAATCACTTGTGCTGTAGGAAGAAGGTAGAGCTGTAGTTTCCATAGCCATTCTGTACAAAATTAGCAAGACAATAGCTAAAAGACTACCCCTGATGTGTAATGAGTATAAGTAAAAAGTATAATAACATCACAAAGGATGTTAGTCTCAAAGGAAAAAAGAAGCATAACATAGTAGCTCATAGTCTGAAATAATTAAGCAACAATACAAAGAAGAAACTAATCGATGGTTGAAGTTGGAAATCATGTATGTCGACAAGCCCAGATTAAATCCTCCCAAAGTTAGATGACTCTGAGGGCGCGGGGTATACCTAAAAGTCAATAAAAGCCTTAGTTCAAAAAACAAAAGTACGTCCTAATGTAGACTCATTAAGCCCTAAAAGCAATAATATAAAAGGGGAGAATGATGCATCCTCAGAAACAAAGATAGCCACTCTTTCCGGTCAATGAAGACTCTTGTTTTTTATAAGATCTTTTCCGGTCAATTAAAATTCTTATAAAAACAATGCCTCAATCTCAAACAAGTTGGGGTCAGTGCTATAAATATGTTACTAGCCAAGTTTCTTCATTTAAGTTCATCTTAGACAAACAATTATGCAAAATAAAAGAACTGCTAACAGTAAAATCTCGGATAGGGTTAAAAAACTTAGAAATCATAGGACGAAATGTACATATGAACATGACTAAAACATATCCCAAAACTAGTTGGTATTTTCTATAAATCTCTTAGTCAATGAAAACTTTTTATTCAAAGGAAAACCTTCTCTTTAAAGCTATAGCGATAAGAGACTACATAAGATGGAGCGATGACAGCCACACTTCAAATAAGGAACAAAAATGTCATGTCAAAACCATCAGTAGTTACAAATCAAAAAACCAAATGAACTGGTAATAGCATTGAGGATGAGTGGCGCTACACAACCAGGGGGAACCTAGCCTATAAGGTATGGATTCGCAATAGCTTCTGTTCCGTCCCTGTATTTGCATTAAGAAATCCACAATGTATTTATAAATATCTGACCTATACCATACATTAACTTGAGGCTATTATAGAAATTCGTAAACTCTAAATCCTAGATACACTCGTTCTGAGAAATCATTGTGTTTGTACGAGGTAAAGTTACATCTTTTCTTCATTTTATTAATGTTAATCTTGACAATGGGCGGAACTCAAAAATGATACAATCAACAGATCTGCCTTCGGTCGTCAACCTACAAAGCCTTCTATCACAATAAAAAACCAAACGGTCACCAACTACTTATAGAAACAATGATTCAGTGATTAGTTCGCCACATTTCCAATCGAAGAAGAATTTTAAAAATAAATAAATAATTAATGATATGGCCGAGACTGATCATGATTAGGAAATGGGCGGTGATCAGGAGGAAACAGGGGAGAATTTTGAACTAGGAAAGAGGGAATATTGTAGATTAGATTACTGATATTAAAATAGAAATTTAAACAGTTAAAGAGTAATTAAACAAATCATTAAGGAATTAAGTAGTTTTGGGAACCAAAAAATTACCTGAAACGGAAGTTGTAGAAGGTGGGGTGAAAGGAGGAAAGATTTTGTAGATTTGAGTGAGTGATTGCCAAGATATGAGAAACGTGTCACCTCTGCATACAACTTTTGTTTTTTACGGAAGCTAAAGTGTCCACTACTGGTGGTGGAGATCCAATTTTTACAATTTAATAATCTCTTTATTTATTTTTATTTGTTATGTGTTAGATTTAGCATATTTCTAAATCATTCTTATTTATTACTTTCTTAATTTTTTTAATGATTATATATATTAAAATAATTATTTTAAAATATTTATCTATTAAAAATTAGAAGAATAATAATTTCTTCATTCTTTTTTACTTATCATATATATATACAAATACTGTTTCAAAATACTTTTACCATTTCATTTTAGTTGTCATATATATTAAAAATAATTATTTCAAAAAATATTTTTCAATTTAAAAATCAAGAGAGAATCAATTATATTTTTTTCAACTTTACTTAGCATTAATTATTCTAGAATTAAGATGCACATAAACAAATATGATTAAAAATTACTAATAGGATATTAGTTAAATATACTCTAATTAATTTTTTCTTAAGATGTGTGCAAATCTTACCCTAACAAGTGAAATATATCTAGAGTATATTTTTTAACTTTATCCTTAATATTTATTCTTTATCTTGAGTCTACAAACATATAATAGATAAAAGATTAAAAACACAAGCTGATATTATCTGATTACACCAATTAATTTTTTATTAAAAATCGTAAACAAATTCTTATTTTTGAACAATAAACAAAACAAAAATGAGTCAATCACCACAAAGTTCTAGCAAGGTAAACTAAAAATAATATATAAATTATCTCTTTAATTTTTATATTAAATAAATAAAATTAAATATTTATTTTTAATTTTAATATACTAAATAAATAAAAGTAAATGAAGGAATTTACTGCATGAATATAATTTGTTGGTATAATCAGTTAGGATTGACTTTTCACAATGTAAGTAATTATATGAATATAATCTATTTATGTGCGTCTGATTAAAAAAGATGTAATTACTATTGTAGATATTAAAATAAAAATCATGTATTGTTTTATTTTTAATTGAGGTTTAATTATATATTTTTAAAAAAACAAAAAAAACATGTAATTTAATTAAAATACAAAAATTAAAAATATTTTTAATTTTAATTAAATTACATGTTTTTTTTGTTTTTTTAAATATTTAATTAACTTCTAAAAAACAAATTTCTAATTATTGCCCTAACCTTCACCTACTTTTACCCCGTTGAAAAAAGAGAATAAATCAAAATATAGTTGATATATATTAAAATTAGATAGTGATTTAGTGAATAAATTTAAAATACAATAATAAAATAGCAATTCAATTAAAAAATGTGATTGCATTATAAGGTTTAAACAAAGAAATAATATGAAATTTATAGGTTAAAAGCTTCTGTACCCCTATTATAATTATTTTAAGGGTGAAAATCATTTTCACTTCCCAATTTGGTTTTAAAATCAAACTTTTCCTCAACGTCAACAATGTACATTTTCTCACTTTATCTTAAATGACTTTTTAAAATGTCTATTTTACCTTTCAATCAACCATGTATAATACTTTTTTATATTATATATAATATTTAATTTTTTAACGTAAATATTTATAATTTCTTATTTAAATTCACTAACATTATAAATAGAACATACTTTTATGAATTTGTCATAAATCTAATGCTATGTAGTGTTTTATTACTGCTATTAAAATATGAATACATCATTACCCCTTCAACTTTTATAATAATTTTTTAAAGACACTGAAACTTTACGCGTCCTAGTACCCCTGAACAATTTAAAAACAATATAAATATCTCCTTTTTCTGTCAATCTCAATCACAAGAAAGAAGTGAAAATCACACCCCAATTGTTATTTTGCCGTGTTAAATTATTATATTTTCTAATTTTTGTTTTCATTTGTATTTTTTTTCTTATTTTATTAACTTTATTTTTTTCTTTCCTTCCTCTTCAACAATCTTCATCCCAGTGTTTCCAATCCTTTGCTCTCTTCACCGCCAATCCTCCGGCGTAGCTATCATCACCACTACTGCTAAAACACCATCTCCAGTATCTCGTTACTAAATCATCATCAAAATTAAAATTAAAAAAACAAAAAAATCAAAAATCATCACTAAATTAAAATTTGAAAATAAAAAATCATCTCCAAATCACCATCTCCTTTCCAACAGCTTATTGTCTTATCCTAATTACAAAATGATACATAGATCTCCATTAGAGTAGAGTTCTATAGCATTCTCTAATAAAAAAAAAATAATAGATTGAAATTTCTTAATTAAACTACTGTAAACTCATAATTTTTTTTTTTTTAAAAAATCGAAAATAATGAATTATTAGAGAATGGGGTTCACCAAAAATTCTGAAAAAATAGGGGAGAAAGAAGAAAACGAAACAAAGAGAAGCAAGAAGATAAAGAGAAAAAGTTGATAGAGAATGGCAATTGGGTGAGTTGAGGAATATGAAGAAAAAGAGAATTAAAAAGTACAACAAAACAACAAAGTAAAGAAAATAATATTTCTTGATTAAATAAAAGCATAACAAATAATATAAAATAAAAATGTTATCTACTCGCTGCAGGAGAGTGAATTACACTCTAAATGCCACATGGGCTCATAAGAGGATGATAAGTTCACTCTGAACAAGATTAAAGAGATACTAGGACCCTTCAAAGTTCCAATGTCTTTTTAAAAAATGTTATAGTTGAGGATAATGATGTATTATCTCTTAAAATATTATATGCATTAAATGTGTATATATGTACGTGCATGCATGTATGTGTAAGTTTTTCCTCTTTCCTATTCTCTATTGTTTATATAAATAAATAATTTTGATTGTTATTAACAAAATATTTGGTAACATATAATTTTAAATTAATTTACATTAAAAATAAATAATTTTTATTTTTTTATTTTATTTTATTTCATGGATTGAAATATATCTATAAAATTATTATTATTATATTTTATTTTCACTTGTATAAATAAAATATTAGAGTTTGATTATTATTAGTAAAATTATTTTTTATTCTACTAATTTACTTTTATTATAGAACGTCATTAATTTATACACTTAATTTGTATTTTTTTCAAAAGTTAATATTTATTAAAAAAATACAAATAAAACATTAATAAAAAAACCTTTTACCAAAATAAATAAACAAATTAAAAACTAAAAAAAAAGCTAAAATTAAGCTTAGTTGAATTAAAATTTAAATTTTTAATTATAAAATTAAAATGTTTCAAAATAAAGCTTCCTATATACATGAATTCATAAGTTTAAGAATTTTTAAATAAAACTTGAGGGTAAAACATTTTCACCCTTATTTTAATTACACGTAAATGCTCTTAAAGATAATAATTCCTGTGCTTTTATGACATATCCGAAATAATAAAATATATCTTATTTTTCGATATATATAAAAAAAAATTTAAGAAAATTGCCATTCATAACACACTCCTTAATTTTGAAGAAAGGTTTAAACATTGAAAAAATGTAGTAGGGAAACCATTTAGGTCCAAAGATCCGCAACACTCATAACCCTTACCATAAAATCAAATGATCTCCGAAGAATCAGCACTGTGCAGTTTCTCAATGGCTTCGTCAGGCAAATCGGTGATCCAAACCCTAAAACGCTTCATGAAGAAGCCATGGAGTTCACTGGGCCCCAAACAAGTCCCGAGTTATTTATCTTCTGGTACCCAAGGCAACGGAGTACAGACTCTTCGTCCGGCCACCGCCCAAGCTCAGCCATCGTGCCCACATCCAATCCCGAAACCGTGTTTGACATCAAGTACTACTCTCGTGACCAGAGGCGTAACCGTCCTCCAATCAGGCGCACGTTCCTCAACAAAGCTGATGTTGAGAAGATGAGGATGGAATACAAGTTTGATGTCAACGATTTTCCTAAGCCTTACTTGACTGCTAAGGTTGTTGAGGATGAGAACGCTATTGGTGGTGGCTACCAGAAATGAAGGTATTGGTATTCTATTTTAGGGGTTTTCTTTTTATCTGTTTAATTATTATCATTATTGGAAATTGAGTTTATTTATAATAATCAATCACCATCCAATTGCATGCCTCATTATGAAATTACCGGGGATAGGAGAGATATCATTGCTTTTATATTTTGCTTTAACTGACCAATTCCATTTTGATACTGATAAGTAATTTGCTTTTTTACGTTACATTCAGAGTTCTCTAAGACCTTATTGTTTCATTTGAATATTTGACGAAAAATATGCAATGCACTGGGTTTTGTTGGTGTTCTGATTTAGAGGAATTTAGAGTTTTCTTTAATCGGAATTGCTGGTGATTTATCACATTTGCCTTGACTTAGTGATTCTTTTGGTTCGTCTATGGTAAAGGACGGAGACAGGTAATTTAAAGATGTAGTATCTGGGGCTCTACTATAGGAGTGTTTGACGTGGAGGAAAATGTTTTTTCATGGAAAACATTTCTAGATCATTTTGCAGTGTTTGGTTGAGTGTGGTTTAGGGGATATATGACAGTCCAAAAACCTGTAGGATGGTATGCAGATTGTGTTTGTGATTAGTACTTTACGTGAAGATAATGCATAAGAGTTAATTGAAACAAGTGATATGAAGTAAGAGTTGAGATATTTGGGAAGGAAAATGGATTCGTTGATGTTTTAAACAATTTATTTAGATTTTATCCTTCCCTCTCCTTGTGGAAGATAAAACAGAATGTTCTGGCAAATTCATTCTTAGCAGCTTCCAGCAATGTGAATGTAGGTTTCACAAATCTGTTTATTGTGGGCTAAACTTGAAATGAGATTTAAAAGGAAGAACTGCTTAGCTGGTTTGTGCAATTTGAGCATTATGCTTTTCAGGAAAATCTATGGGGAGTCTATTAGATAAAACTGGACAAAAGGTAAATCAATGCATTAAAAGCATAAAATTTGGAAGAGACATGCAATTTTATTAATTCCAGTTTAAAGTAGAAAAGGAAGTCTACAGACCAAATATTTTTGGTAAAAATATGCCAAAGTTTGTATTTAATAAAGTTTAACTAAAAAGGAATTTTTCCTTCCTTACATAAGACCTTGCAGATGCTGCCATTCCTCTCAGACGGTTCTTCTGTACCAAGTGGCACCCTAACCAGTCTTCCTTTCTACCGAATGGTCACTCCTTCTCGATAACCTTGTTCTGCCCCTTTTGCTCAGCCCTTCACATTATGCTACTGTTGCCTCCTTTTGGCTCTTCAAAATGAAGGTTGCTTCCTTAAATGCTACCCTTTCCAAAACTTAGCCTTTGACGACACGCCTTTATTTTCTCCTGATGTGATGAGCACCTTTGGCCCCTGTTCAGTTTTTCCTTTTCCTTTTCTAAAGTCCTCCTTTTATGATTGTCCTTTTACAAATTTGCGGCAAACCCCTAGTCCAAACCTTTTTAGAGGTTTCAAGTCTTTTCCCCTTTTTAAAGGGAAACCATATTATAGCTGATAATGAACGGTGTTAATCTTACCCAATTAAACATTATATTCAAAATTTGAATAATGGTGCTTTTTGCAATAATACGTAAGTTATTACTGGTGGCCATGTCAGAGACAAAAATTGGCCTCACTTTTTGTATACTGCACATTTTACGCTAAGGCACTAGTTGATACGTGTTTTGGAATGAGCTTACTTCTTAATTTCTTTCTTTCTCCATAACCTGTTTGATTATCGACTAGTTTGATATTATATTATGCATGTTTTCTTCTTTGTTTAAAGAAACTAGATTATGCCTGAGCACGAATTAGCAATCATGTTAGTTTTTCTATTTCTTTTGCTGGTTAAAGAAGAAGATTCAGGCGGGGCAATAGGTATAGTGAGAGAGGGTATCAAAATAATAGTTTATTATTCTATTCAGCTTTCCTAACCTATTCAGAACTGCAGAGAAAGTAAAGTTTGGCTTTGCTTCCTTGAGATCACCTCAAACAATATACAAGGCCACATGTTTACCAAAGACACACACTAATCCATCCCCTTAAGTTTCCCTTCCTTTCCCCTTCGCTGAACTCCCCTACCTATCATTATGATGGTCTGAGTTGCTGCTTGGACTGCGCATCTAGAGGTTGGATTCTTCATGATCTCAATTCCAAGATTTGGGGGATATGAATCCAAATATGGATATTGGGCGGAATTTGGCTTAAAAATAATTCAAATATCTAAAAGTAGAGTTATAAAATCTAAATTATGAGATATTATATGGAAAACTTGAGGAGAAAATATTGATCAAAAGGAGAATCCTCGAAGATGATAAAAGGAAAATGAGTGACATAGAAATTTCCATCTACAAGGTATCCCATTGTCTTCAATTTCACCTTATTTGTTTTATTTACAAAAATTATTGAATCTATTCCTCAATTTCTCCGTTGATTTTGGTCAAATATTCAAAATCAATTAACCAGACGCATACGGAGTTTCACTCAGCCACATCGTGTTGACACGGGTGTGACACGTAAAGTGAAGTGTCCTGGAGCAACTTAGATGATGGTTGTGTTTTGTGGTTAGTTTTAGATATGGTAAGTAATCGTATTAATGTTGGGAAACCTCCGTGTACAAGAGTGCCAAAATAGAGAAACTTACACCAAAATATGAGATTCTCTATAAACGCCACCCACTGTCTATACAAGAAAGGACCTAATGGGCAAAAAGGAAACTAGAGATAAAAGGCTACTCCCTCATACGTACACAATCTCAACCCCTTCAAATGCTCTCCAAGTCTTTTCCCTCCACAACATCCAGAGGAGAGTTAGTGGGGCTATGTCCCATGCCCTGGGTCTTCTACCTTTTTGAATTTCCAGCTACGCAATACCCCTTATTTTTTAAACCTTCAGAATTACCCACTGATTCCAAATCAATTAAGAGGTGTGTAGCAACAGGGCAATGTAATTAGAGGTGGTCCACATATTTATAAAAGCATGTAACTTTTTATCTTATAAAATATGTTACTTTATAGTTGATAGGAAAATCATTCTGATGAGATCTATGGTTTGTTTTGCTTAAGATTATACTGTTATGTGTAAGAGAAGAAGATGAGTACAGAATTCAAGTTTTAAAGATAATGAAACGATAGTAAGCTATAGACTTGGATAACATATAAAGTTAAATATGCATACTATTACTAAAATAGTTCAATATGCCTTGATTACTACCTTAATGCTTCATATTACCATTGTGAAGTTAGAACAGGACAATGAATTAAGCAGAGATGCAACCATCTTGATGGAATCAAAAGTTATGGAGTTTGAAATATGAAAATTCTAGCTGTGTATCATGTTAGCATGAAGCTGAATTATCTCAATTAACAAGGAGTTACTACATGTTTTTTTGTCTAATCTATGCAGATAGCAATTGTTCTTCAACTTCTGTCGATTCTGTTCAAGATTAAAGCATCCATCTAGATCTTAATGGTACTTGGATTTTTGGAACCACAATTGGTTCTGGATGGTGACCTTATGGGAACTGTGGAGGGCCTTTGTTATGTACTGCATTGTTTAATTGTATAAGTTGCCCGAGAAATCCCCAAGGCGTCAAGAGTAAGACATTCTTTTCTAGTACCAATTTTCTTAATTTGTGGGAGTTGAGGTTGTTGCAGATATCCTTAAACTAAATAATGAGTATGGTTTGTTTTGCTTTAGTAAATTAGATATTGATGATGTTGCTAAGGCTAAGTGGCCTGGCTGATTTTCTTGTCAGGATTGAAAGATCTTGCTTTTGAAAGTTGTGATCTCGCTGATTTATAATAAAGATTAATTGATTTTTTATTGTTGCTGCTTTTGCAATTCATCTGGAACTTCAAAATGGGTGGGTTTAGATTTTTGTTGTATTTAATTAGATTTTTTATGAAGCCATACAGAGGAGAATGGGAAGGGGATGTCGTCGATGGAGGGCTTGGACCAGAAGAGGAGATGAGAAAGAAGGGGAAAAAATGGGTCGAGGTGGGATTTAAAGTGGATTTGGTTGACCAGATTTAATTTGAAAAATGTTATGTAGGGGTGTAGAAAATTTTGGTAGGGCATGGTATTTAACAGAGGAGGGGTAAATGTGTCCCGAAAGTTGATGGCAACGGCAAATATGTTGGAAAAAGATAACGAAGTACAAACATAACCTATTTTTAGAATGCAGGGCAAATTCTAACTTTTCCATTTTTGTTTATATATTTCTAAAAGATCAAGGGACTCCCTGGCTATTTTTATTTCTAAATTTAAGGAAACTGATGGTTGTCCTCAATTTTAACAGACGCATGTTGTCGATTTTCTTAAACTAACCCACCATTTTCTGACATTGTTGAGTCCGTTGGTTATGGTCGCTTTAATTTAAAACCATTTGCATCCATCAGTTTTGACCCTCAACTTTCGGCCCTGATTTTAGTAGTGAATAGTCTTTTTTGAGTTGTTGCATTTGTCTAAAGGCTGAATCCAAGAGAGTATATGCTGAAGATGAATAGAGGGACTGTTTTATATGGCTGGCAATATATCTCCGCTAGCTGCGCATTATATTTAGGTTTTAGTTCACGAATTTAAAGAGAGACAAGTAAGAGGGAAAAAGATAAAAGTATGCCGGATACAGGGTATTTTCTTGTAGGTTTTCTACCTATTTGTATACTGGATTTATAGAGTATCTCTCAACATTAATAAATACTTTATCACCAAATATGCTGGAGGAGAGGGTTGACGGAAAAGAACAACACTAAGAGAAGGAGAAGAGGCGGCCTACTAGTAAATAAGGACAAAATGAAGTTAAGGACTGCTTGGTATTTTTACCTGGCTTACAGTTGAAAACAAAAAGAAAAAATAAAATAAGTAGTAGGTTCTTCAAGGTTGTCCGTCCAATGAACTGGTTACTTGGAAACTCAAAATTGACATGCTTTACTGCTTAAGCGTGTTTGAATTAGAATTGAACTTGGGATGTCACAATTAGATTTAGTTGTGACTAAGCCAAGCTTGAGCTAAGTCGAGCTTGCAACACTGTTCTTATTGAACTTAAGTCCACCATATATCTTTTACATAATCGTAAAAAAGAAATAACTAGAAGTTAGTTCTTCTTTTGCAAGAATAAATGGACTTAGGAGTTCATCGAACACTACAAGGTGTTCAATTTGATATTATAGAGATAAATTATCAACAAAAAAGAAACCGAGACAACTTTTCTGAAATTCTTTAATATTAAGCATCTGTGCATTTCTTAGAGACACCTTTACTTGCATTTGATCCTCTTGTTTTAGTATTTTTTAATGCTCGATGAATAATTGCATAGAAGTTATCACTGCACTGCAGGTAACTAGGAAAAAAAATTGTTTGCTGTTTAGTCCCCACAGAATGGGAAAAATAAGTATTTTTTTTCCTTTTTTCTAAATCTATTTCTGTTTTCTTTGGTCTTCTAGGAGAATTCGCTTTTGTTAGTTGTGTTCTGATATTATAACTACTTGCATTCTCTCTGTACCAGGCCATGTAGTTGTGAAGCAGACACCACTTGCTGTCAATAACTGTAGCTGATGATGTTTTGCAGTGTCAGCCAAAATGTATTGCAAATGTACTCACTTTGTTTTTAACATGTTGAATTTTATATTCTTGAAGCAATTTGGTTTTACAGTGAAAGTTTCACCAGTTGAATAATTTGCCCATTTAGCTTATGCAGAGATTGTTCCCGTCTTGTGTTTGAAAGGGTGAAGAAGTTGAATGCTGCATGTGATTAGCTATCTGATTCTCTTTTTCCCAAAGTTTATGGCAGCTTTGCCTGATGTCATTCCGTGGAGTTCAGAGAATAATGAAATCTATTTTAGTCCTGGCTTCAATATATATCACTGAAATTGGTCATTTTTTCTAATGGACTTCTTCTCTCAACCATGTTTTTATCACTCTCGAATTGACACAGTACTTCCGCCAAGAAGGTTATTGTTTTGATTTCCTTACAATCACACCAGGAAAGCATATGAAGAATTTAAATTTTCAAGATCATTACACTTCCAGAAATGCAGGTCATATAAATGGAATACTTAATTGGAGACGAAGTTTATCTTTGTCCAATGACACGAAAAGACGAGACAAAACAAGAACTAGAAGATAAAGTGATGTACAATAGCACAATGATGGTGTTAAAGTTGAGTATTGTGGACATGAACAGGAACAAAATAAAAATGAGTGCTTTTTCTTTCCTCTTTTTCATTGTATATGCATGGGCCAGGTCACGCATGCCCCAAAATCAAAAATTACAACAATTGAAGTGGACATCTTTGTTTTATGTCTCACATCATAACCCAATTTGGAAATGAGGCAGCACTTTGCTTTACCCTCGCAAGCACAAGACTCTTTTTTCGTACAAATCCAACTATCAAATGTTCCAATAATTAATCATTCTCTAGGGTTATATCATAAGGAGCCTGTGCTTTACTGAATCCATGAAAACCTATAGGAAAAAAGTGAGCCCCCTTTCAAGTTTTAAATGTTTAGCGTATTTGCCTGATCAAGCTCACATTACCTCTTCTTTCAATTGCGGACTTTGTATATTATATTAGTATTAGTTTTTATCTCATGACGCGCTGGGTCCAATCAACTTCACGTATTTTGTCTAATTTCACAAGATACTTACTATCTCTCACCATCACAAGGACAGTGAACTTATCCATCAAAATTTGAATAGTCGAAAAAAATTACTTGATGTTTTTTGATTTTGTACTTGCATTTACTATTTCCTTAGCTTCTTTATCCTGTATGGAATGAATTTATATCCTTTATAACGGCAAAGTCAGAAATTTCAATGCTAATAAAAATGCCTGACACTTGATATTTCAATTCGGCAAAATAAAATAATTTTTCGGTTGTTTTTTTCATCACGCTAGAAGCTTCATTTATTAGAATGGATATTAAATATTATCTCACAAGTTTGAAGTCTGAGGTTAAAGAAAGGAAAATAGAGAGAATATTCCTGAAAGAGCTATCGATGAAATATTTTATATGTATATGAAAGAAAAGAAATAAATTGATTTTACCCCATACAAGACAATAAATGAAACTTCGGGATTTCATGTAATAAGTTAAAATTTTTGTCTTGTTTTATTTTCTTATAGATACAGTGAGTCTCTGTGAGTGATACAGGTTACTTTAATTGTTTGATTTAGTTATGAAAGAAGTCTGCAAAACAAAGCAAAAAGATTAATGCGCTGCAATGTGACAATGCAAAATAGTGAAGAGAAAGCCACAAGAACTGCTACTGCTTCTGTCTTAATATCTCAAGACATTTCTGTCTTTCTCTTTCTTTATTTTTCCGCCCTTCTTCTAACTGATAATTTTATTTTTATCTTGTATTATTGATCCTGTGAGATTAGTGCTTAAAAGAAACGAGTTAAATTTTAATTTGTTTCAGAAAATACTCTCTTCGTCTTATATTATTTAGCTCATTATCGACTTGACATATTTTTTAAGAAAACATTTTATTGGGAGTGTATTTTTACTAAACTAATTTTATTAATGATATTTTGGAATTCTAAATTAATTTACATCTGTGAGATAAATTTCAGTGGTCAATAAAGTATTTCAGAATGACGATCTGGGATTCAAATTCCGACAAAGATAAAATATATATAGTTTTTGAATGAATCAATAGACCATGAAACTAGTTGGAGGTGTTTATTCTGTTCTAAAGAACAAGATTGCTCCATCTATTTTCACATCGTCATAATATATGTGATGCATCGCTCATATATATCAAAATTATTGATCTGCCAACTCACAGGCAAAGCTATAGCTCAGCCATTGGGCCTCGGATAATATCATCTAAGAATAAGATATCCGCTGCAAGCAAGGCATATTCTTCCCACTTTTGCCAGCAAGATTTATTTGTTTAGAGGCTTTAATTTACCAACAGATAGAAAGAGGAGCAATTGGTAGGAAAGAAGGAAATATCCCAAGGGCAGTGTATGGTTTTCTGAGGATTGAGGAACCTATTATATAGCTAAATTATAGGAATTCTTCATATGGGATTGTACATTAACCATTTAATCATCGAAAGGGAAATATGCCTGACATCCCTGTTTTCTGCTTGCACCCAGAAGTAGTAATTCTTTTTTCCTTTTCCTTTTCTGTAACATGTTTGATCACTGAACCATTTTTACTCCAATCAGGTGAAATTTTTTTTTAACTTACTGTCATTTTACAGTCATGATTCCAAGTAGACACACCCTCCTCTTGTTTTATTTCATTGAGATGAGAATGCAATATTCATATCTAGAAACAAACAAGATATACCAAATCATTTCTTTCCCTAATTATAACTATCGAAAAATATAATTAAGAAATCAAAAAGCCCAGTTCTTCCGATGATTTAAATTTTTAAATGTGATAGTTATATCACAATATGGTATCGTAATAGACACGTAAATTTTACGATCGAATCTCACCATCATCCATTATCAAAACAAATTTTGTACATGCTTGATCCATGAAGAAAATAAATCAAACTCGCACATAAAAGGGCATGATGAGAATTTAATTAAGTAAATAAAAAGTGTGTTTTCTATCTAACAGCTACGCTTAATGTGAGAACATTGCATGTACTCCGTTCCGTTTCAATTTATTTATCTGATTTTGGGGTCTTAAAATAGTGCTCGGCGGTGTGGTACGGTCAACCAGTTATTCTATCAAATTTATAACATACCAATTTTTTAGTTATTTTATTATATAACAAAAATTAAACTTTTTGAAACTGTTTCATCATATCGATTTCACTTCAGTATCTGTATGGTTCAATTATTTTATAAAAATGTCACATGTATCACAAATAGAAGTTAATAATACACATATTATTCATACTTTTGTAGGACTTGACAAAATGCTGAGATATTTATTATTATTTAAAAGGTGATGAATCAAGAGAACATGAAAAACGACAAAATAAAAGATTCGTGGCTTTATTGTTTTACAGTAGTATAAACAAAATTAAGCAAAAAAACAAAGAATTTTAAGTCGCACGAGCAGAAAAAAATTAATCAAGATGGGACTCAAGAATTGAGTCTACTAAAATATCTAATACCTTATAGCTTAATTGCTACTCAAGAACGTCAGAATATCTTGTAGCTTACTGGTTACTACTCAAAATCTAATTTAATTTCAATAGAAATAGCATAATAAATTTTGAAATTAAGTGGGACCTTTTTAAGTGCTAATCATCTGTCGGCTTTAGTTTCAATTTAGATATGAATATTAGTGAAATTATTTTTTATACAGTAAAACATAAAACATAATAATTTTAATTAAGATGGTCCGCACAATATTTCAACGGACATCATTTACTAGGACTTTCGATTTTGACATGCATATTGTATCCTTTTAATTTCCCCAATCTCCCAAAGTTATAAATTAATAAGTCTTAAATTGAATCATGTAATTGGGACTAGCTGGAGAATTTTTATTTTTTATTTTTTGAGATTAAATTTCTGAAAAGAGCTGGCGCATAAGCAAAAGCTGTTTTTATAGTACAATTGTTACTTTTAATTTGGCATTGACAAGTCGGCTGATTTAGTCGCTATAGTTCGGCCAATGTCACTTTTAGTTTTCATTTTGGCCCGCAGCCGTATATATGTAGGTATAATTATCTTTCAATGTTTTTGGATTATTTTAATTTATAAAATAGTCAGAAAAGAATAGGTTATATTGTTTGAACCTGAGATATAATATACACAATTAAGGTAATACTTTTATATATTTATTAAATTTGATCAACGAGCCAAAATGAAAGAAAGCCATATATTTATCATTGCTTATCTCATATATAATAATGAAAATTTTGTATAGAGCGGTAACTTCGCTCCATACTAATAATAATAATCATAACATATTCTCGTTATTTTATAAGAGAGTTTGAAAAGCTTAGAATACATGCAAAATTTTATCTTTATTTCTTGAGGGTTAGAGAGGTAAATATATAAACTTCTTATAAAATATAAATTTAGCTATGTGTTTACAAGTATAACAATAGTTACGCTATATTCTCACGCACCAAAATATATGCACATGGGCGTGCATAATAAGTGTATCCTCGTTTGATTCTAAGATGGATGATAAGCAATTGTATCCTTTATCGGCCCTATCATCTTTTTGGCCAAATATAATATTTCTGTAATAAAATAAATTATATCCACGTATAATAATAATGAAATATATTATATTCAATCTTAACAAATATATCCACACGTATCCGCTATAAAACCTGAAATTATTATTATATTATATAATTTTTAAAACTATTATTATTTTAAATAAATATAAAATTCTAATTTACTTATATCGCATAAATTTTTCATATAATGTATATGAAACTCTCTCAGACGTAGTGGTAACGCTTACAATTAAGTAGTTGAAACTACAAATAACTAAAACATCAAGAGTAAAGAGTGAAGGAGAAGTTGAATACGGAATTGAATTTATATTATTAGCTATCGAGCATATGATAAAGGTGTTAAAAGGATTTCAACTTTATTTTATTTTCAGTATAGGGCCGGGTCGGTGGAAATTGCGGCTCTGGAACCAGAGCAAAATTCAATTACGCTGTACTATCAGTATTTTAGTTTTATTCGATGCGAAATTTTAAAAATATAATGTTAAATTAATATAATAACAACTCAGCAATAATAATCTAGTGAAATTTGATCCGTTATAATAGAATATACATAGATCATAATCCCTATCGAAGTAGTAGACTATTTCCACAAAAGACTTCAAACTATAAAAATATAAAACAGAATAATAACAATACTAATAATAATCATATAAAATAAAAATCTCAAAGAAAAGAAAAGAAAATAAAAGGAAAGGAAAAAACAGAAAAAAGAAAGGAAAAGAAAATCAATAATGAAATATTAGTCATGATATGACAAACAATAATATACGACCAAGATAAAGAGGAAACAACACATAGTAACAGAACACAGACAAACAACTATACAAGCAATACTACGAGAATACAAAAGCAAGACAACATTTCTAACTACTAACTTGTTACCCTAACCGTATCCTCCACACCTTCTTATCTAGCGCCAAGCTTCCTGTGAAATTCTGCAATGCGCCAGATCCCCTGTCTAATCACATCTCCCCACTTCTTCTTTGATCTACCTCTTACCCTCTAAAATCGTCCATATCCAACCTCTCATACCTCCTCACTGGGGGTCCTTGCATCTCCTTATCACATGCCCAAACTACCTTAATCTCGCCTCGCACGTCTTCTCCTTCATTGTAGCCACTCCCACCTTGGCCCCGATATCATCATTCCTAATCCTCTCCCTCATACTATGCCCACACATTCACCGCAACATCCACATTTTTGCAACCTTCATTTTCTAGACATGAGAGTTCTTGACTGACCAAAGACTCCATCCTATACAACATACGCCTAACAACGACTCTATAAAACTCGTCATTTTTTAATTTTTGTTGGAACTATCTTATCACACAAGACTCCTAATGTTAGCCTTCATTTCATCCAACTTGCAATAATACTAAGTGACAACATTTCTCGTCGATCTCTCAATTTCTATGGATAATGTAATCAAGATACTTCTGAAACTTTGTTTCTTCGAATAACCCGTGAGTTCAACATTATGTTTCTCATTGGCCTCATGCATCACGTCACTAAATCATCATTCTAGATATTTTGTCTTAGTCCTACTCAAGCAACCTAAACCTTTAGCCTCCAAGATTCGCCTGCATCTCTAACTTCACATTCATGCCGCCGCGAGCCCGTCATTAGAACTATGGATTAACAAATAACATGCACCATGATACTTCACCTTGAATCCTCGTCAAGGTATCCATTACTAGGAAATAAAAAGTGGGCTAAGTACGGGACCGGTGCAACCCCGTCAAACCGAAAATACCTCGAGTCTCCTTCCATTATTCTTATCCGAGTCTTGACTCCTTCGTACATATCCTTGATCGCCCTAATGTGTCTACCGGTACACTTCTAGCCTCCAAACATCTCCAAAGAACCTCCCTCGAGACTTTGTCACGGGCCTTTTAATTTCTAGGTCGATAAGCACCATGTGTAAATCCTTCATCCTCCCCCGATACTAATCCACCGCCCTCTACAAGATGGATAGCTTCGTTGACGAACGCCCGACATAAAAATCGAATTGATTTTTGAAAATCGTCACGCCCCTCCTCTCCCTTCTCTCCAAAACCTTCATATTGTGGATAACATTAAATTAATATTATAAATACAATAAAAAAAAACAATAATAATATAAAATTTTAAAATTTTAAAAATTAACTAATTAATTGTTCATTTATGTTTTGTCTTTTTAGTTTCAAATTTACGATATTTATGTATTTTATTATAATAAAATACATAAATTAAAATAGAGTAGAAAATTATACATTCAATGGGATGATGAATATTGGTACAGAAGAAATAAAAGTGTGATGAGTAAAAGACTAGGTCATCATGTGAATCTGTCTTGGGGCCATACCCATTATTGATCTGGCAATTATAAATAACGTCTGCAACGTAACGTAATGTAGCTTGACCTAAAATTATCAAATGGCATATATCTGTCCCTTTTAGTGACTAATTACTCCTAATTCCCTGATTATACTGCAGAGCATAAGACTTTTCATGTTTTCTATACCTTACATCAGTTAATAAATACTAACTTTTTAGTAATTTTATCCTAATTTGATACTTTATGATTTCCTGCATTTAGAAAGTACAATTAGAACACAAGATTATGTGCTACTCCTTTAATTTGTTTATTTGCTTTCCTTTTTGATATAAAAAGAACATGCCACCATACGACGTAGTTGCATTAATATATAAATAGGAGTACATAATTTAATTTTCTTTTCCTAGAATCTCATGTTTCTTATTTTTACCTTTCACAAAATTGCATCCATTAAGTCTATATTTACTTCACATATATAATTCATTAGTTTAACTTTTGAGGCTTCGCAATTTGCATGTCGATAAAATACATAAAATTTAGTTTTTTTTTTCTTCTTTTTTTCAATTAATTTAGTTTTCTCTCATAATTATGTGTGTGAGTTAATGGTCCGTGCAAAATCTCTCTGCAATACAATGGTAGTGTGGTCCTTCATCTACTGAGTGGGTATTGTAAAGAAAATGATCAGTTTGGTCCCTCCTCTTTAAGGGAAAGTCTTCTCCTCTCCCTTTCATGTACCTATCAGTTTATCACAGCGACGTGATTTATTTTATTTTCTTGGAGTTATTGAGTACTCAAACACCACACCACCACATGATCTTGATTCGCTAATTTTTAGATGAGATATACAAATAACTTAGCATCCTATTAGAGCAGACTCTGGCGGCAACAAACGCATGGATTGAATTGTGCTTAGATAAAAATTCACGAAAGTAACTAAACGGAAGAAAGCTTATTCATACTTCGAACGGCTAAAATGCGGGCCATAACCCACCCGCCTCAACTCTATTTAAGTTTTAATTGCTTAGCTTAATATTTTCATAATCGTTTGATAACTTATAAAATTAATATTTTTTATAAATACAACATACTAAATAAAATAAAATTTTTCAAAATATTTGATAAAGATTTCTTAATAATCAAGCTTTCGATTTAAATGACGCTCTTCAAACTTACGAATAAATCGCCTGGACAACAGTTTCGACTAATAAAAACGGTAGCTATGCCAATTATCACTGAAAAGTTAAACAATAGCGTTAGACATATGTCTTGGGTTCAAAATCTTATTACCACCTCATTATAAAATTTAAAAAAAAAAGAAACTTACACGTGCTTAAACATGAAGAATACTTGCTTTGAGCTTGATTAATTAGAGAGAAACGAGAGTTTTAATTAATGACAGTGGCAAGGCAAGGCGTGCTTCAGTCGACCCATGTGATATATACGAATTCAAACTTTTGTAGTTGTCGATAAAGCATCAAGCCCAACTTTTCTCTACGTGAATAAATGGTCCCCCACATTATATATTTTATTGTCGAAAGATAAAAATTCCTGTTCATGAACAAAAAAATGGCCTTTTACTAATTAAGGACTTGTTTCTTATTAGTGGTAAACTTGCCTCCTATTTTTGGAAATACTAGCAAAGAATTTTTTTTAAAAATAAATTATTGAGTAATCACTGATAGCTCAGCAAGCGTGCTGAGCATGCATGCATTTGATAAGAAAATTGACGGGCGGAATAACATTTACTCCCCTGTCTCAATTTATATGTAGGGATGATAATAGGGTGGAATGGGTATGAAGCGAGAGGAATTTCATGTTACGTGGGGTAAAGTGGGTTTTGGATTATGTGAGTGTGGGGTGAGCGCAGAGCAGTTTAAAATAATTTATTTAAAAATTTATGGAGGTCGGGTATGCGGGTTATGCTATGTCTATACAGATTTAAAATTATTTTTTTTAAAAAAATTTTTTTAATTTTTTTAATTTTTTTAATTTTTTTAATTTTTTTAATTTTTTTATTTTATTTGGATTATTATTTCTAATAATTTCTTTAGTTTTCTCCCCTCTAAATTGTTATTTTTCTTATGATTTGACATTAAAGGTGTGCTCATTGGTCAAAAAAATTTAAAAAATATTTTCTTTTCGAAGATAAGGAAATGACGTTCCTAATAAAAGAGGGAAAAATGCTCCATTATTTCCCTTCCCGACCCTCATAACCATCCACCTCACCCACAAAACTCATAACTCTAACTACCCCAAACCCAATTTATCCTTGTAATTTTATTTTAGAGCGTTGAAAACACCATATTGGCGCTACGTTATAACGACGAGGTTAAAGTCTTTACGAATTTGTGTGAGTTTATCTCGTAACCGCACCACACCGTCTCATTGTCATCCCTAAAAAATAATGGCATATCTTTTATTTGAAAAATATTTAATAACACTATAATATTTTATCTATGTTGGATTCACTTAATTGGCAAAAAGTGCATAAAATTATTATTTTATTTAAAAATTTATTTATTTTAAAAATAGTTTTGAAATATTGCATTTTCCATCAGTTAAGCTATATCATATAAGTTAAGACGGAGACAGTAGTATTTATCTGTTAGATGCCAAAACTATACGTGGCAACCTGTGGTCCATTGCTTTGTTATATGTAAATGGTCGGTTGGAGTCCAGCATCTTCTCTCTTACTTGCTACTATCAAAATTTCCATATAATATTTCCTTTCTCCGAAACCAAAAGAGAATTCTTCTTTGCAACTGTTTGCCGAATTCGAAGAAATTAACACTTCCAAGTATTATTGGGTAAGTCTTCTGTCTCTGGTATTTCCACAAAATCTAGGGCATGCCAATTTCATGCTTTTATTAATTACCTTCATATCATGCTTTTCTTTCTTTCTTCAATTATATTTTCAATTTATTATACAAAAAGATTTTACTACTAGAATATCTTATCCTCCGTACTATTAATTTGTACATGATTAATTTCTAAATATATATAGTTATACTTGGTAAAATTTCATGATTTCCATTTTCTGTTCAGAAAGCTGTGGATATATACACTAGTAATATCTGCCTTACTCCTTTTAATGAATATCAGTAGCTGAAGTTCTGCTGATACAACACCACCTTCCAGCCGACCTCAACTTATTTGGGATTTAGGCGTAGTCGTTGTATCGGTAGCAGAAAATTTTTTTAATTAGGTATATAATATACTTTATTTCTTTGTCTATATACTAAATACATATTAATTTTTCTTTATCAAACAGAAATCAGGGAGCTAGGTTGCACACTGAACAAAGAAACTTTAGTTAGAGTGAAAAGGCAAAGATATTTACCTTTTGTTCACAAGACATCCCTAGGAAGCTGTTTTTTTCCCCCACCATGAGACATCTTATAAGATGATTACAAGAGAAGAGGGCAACACGAATGACGATGGAAATAAGAGCAATCCGAACAATAAGGCTTCGCTGTCGTCTAATTCAACAACGTCATGGACAAGGTTAAAGGATCCAAGAATTGTTCGTGTGTCGCGAGCATTTGGAGGTAAAGACAGACACAGCAAAGTTTGCACTGTAAGAGGGCTAAGAGATCGCTCGCAAGGCTTTCAGTTCCCCACTGCTATTCAATTATATGATCTTCAAGACAGATTAGGTCTTAATCAACCCAGTGCAGTTGTTGATTGGTTGCTTAATGCAGCTGGGTTGATGAAATCGACGAATTGGCTCTCCCCTTGCAAATTCCTCCTGGAAGTTTGAACCCTAATCTTTATCCTATGTTAGGAATTGGAGGTAATTCTCAAATTAATAAGAACAATAGTAGCATCAATTGGGATAATGTCCCATTGGAACCATCTAACAATAATGCTGCCTTAGGGTACAATTCCAATTTCTTTAAATGGGATCCTTCAAATTTATCCTTAGCTCATTCAGAAATCAACATCATCATCATCACCATGATCAAGATATTCACAACTTCAACTTAATGTCTAGTATGCCATTAGGTTCACATCAAGTTGTTGTTTATCCACCTCAGGATTACCCCACATTTTCCATCACGATAATATTGCTGGAGCATCGTCGTCCGAGTTCGATCCGAAAGAAATCAACTTTCAAATGTTGAATAATTCCGGTTCAGAAAATCCCTTGTCAAGTAAGTTAACTAATCCCTTTAGACAATTTGGCGATTCAACAAGCCAATCTATAAGACCTTTCCATTTTCTACCTTCTCAAAATTGTGAAGAGAGGGAGCCCTCCAATTAAGATCATTGTTGATCCTCTCAAAAGTACGCCTTTATAATGTGCTTTAAGTTTTTAGATGAAGCATCGGGTCACATATAATTTCAACATGATACCAGAGCAGATAGATATCATATCACCGGTCAGACGACAGGGTTCAGCTGAAGAAGCGATTCAACTTTCAAGATCAGAGCAGGTTATCAACGGTATGTGCCTCGGTGAGTGAATAATTTGATACTATATAATACATATAATTACAAATAAATTAATGTATCTTTTTAAAATTTTTTGCTCATAATTATTCCTATATATGAGTTCTATAGCTATAAAACTCATGACTGGATTGTTTGGATTGAATCAATGTACACCAGGTTCAAAATGTGTTATGCAATATAAAGTTGTACGGTTAATTAGAGGCAATATATATCTTTTGGTATCAATAGTTCAGCTGTTATGGTTTCATACAATATTTTCTAAATGAATAACCCTAGCCAAGGAGCCCTAAGTTAGTGATGGCTTCGATCTTCTTCTTTTAAAATTTCAGCATTTTGTTCTTTTAAATGAGTTTATGTTATGTGCACGAACAACTTAAAGAATTTTTACAGTGTTAGATTAAGTTGACCAGTATTGACAGAGCTATGGATGATGCAAAGGTCTCAATTGAATCCCCTCCGCTGGAAAATTGTATGTCGTATATAAGTATATAACTATAAAAAATTTTTATGTTCAAAACTACTTGCTGAAACCCCTCTTTATATATATACACACACAAAACTTTTAGTATGATATTTTTCTGAACCCACTTATTAAGATTTTTGGTTTCAACCAACTAAAGTTGAATTGCAATAATTGATAATTTATATTATAAAATGAGTTTTTCTTTTGACCTTGTTTTCGTCAAATATATTTTTTTATATTTTAAATTGTTAAGTTTTTTGTGAGTTATACTTTTTTTTTTAATGTTCTGTTTTTAATTTTTAAAAAACAAAAAAAATAAAAAATATAAAATTTAAAGATTCTATGTTCAAATTCACATAGAAAATTAGTCAGTTTGGACCCTCGTACTAACCTGTGTCACATGCATAAAGTGGGACGGAAGAGTATAACTTAAACTCTTAGGACTCTTGTTATAAAATGTTATTTCGGAATCGGCGCTAATAAATATAACACTATAATCTTTAATAATTCAATTTCGAGATAAATTATCTAAAGATTTAATTTATCCCAGAAAACGTGAAATACCATCTAAAAATTAATTAAACTATTAATTATCCTTTATCTCGTCCGCCCTTACAAAATTATTTCTATGGATAAACCTGAATGTGGTAGTAGTAGCTGCTGCTGCTGAAGAGAAGGAAAAGATAAGAGGGATATATAGGAGTAGATCGAGTACAAAATGGAAGGGTGTTCGTTAAATTGAAAGAGACAGGTGAGAGATTGAGATTTGAAATAATAATAATAATAATAATAAGTATATGTTGAATTAAATTTCCTTGGGATCCAACAAAAGAATTACTACATGTTGGTAAGAAGGGGCAAGCGTAAGCTTAAAATGAAAAGAAAAGAAAAGATTGTTCTGTGGTCCTTTAATATGCATGAAAAGGAGATGACTAAAGAAGATGAAGAGATGACTGAAGAAGTGTGGTACAAAAAATAATTAGGGTTTGAAGCTTTTTTTATTTTTTATTTTTTATCTCGTGTACGTAAGAGAAAGAAAGAAAAAGGACCACATGCATGCATTGCTTTCATAGCTAGGCGGGTCCCCAGTAGTCTGGCTTCTCCATATTTTAATATAATATATATCGATTTATCGATTTTCTGTTAGGGTTTAGTCTTTTTTTCACTAGGCTAACCAGTTATGATGGAATTATAATATGTGAGTTTTTAATTTTAGCCTTGGATTTCTTAAAATTCTTTGGGAAATGAGTTCTTATAAAACAGGACATGATTTTTTAATTTTTCTTTTGTAAGTTTTATCCTGAATTAGCTAAATTCAGAATTGTTATCCCACGTGTCATGGAGTGTAACAATAATACTTAAATTGTGATATAAATAAATAAATAATTTAATTTCACTTTCTCTTGAAGGATCATACTAAACAACCCCCAAAGATGTCGAGATTCTTTGCAATTGAGTTTTTCTTCTCTTTCAAATATTGTCATATACAGTCTCTCACATCCTTTTCTTTTCTTTTTTTTCCCTCTATTTTCTGTTGCTTCTATAAATGTATGTATGTGTGTATGTATATATAGGATGTCTTTTTTTAAGAAAATAATGTACCAATTACTAAACTACAGCATTTAGCCTATAGCTACCTAACCCTACTTCTCTTTTCAACTGTAATAATGCTAATACAATGTGCAATATTACTAATGTATTAAAAAAATAAGAGAAATTTATTTAATAGCGCCGCTTTTCTTAGTTTTGAGCCAGTGTATAGAATCTAATGTTACTTGATGCCTAGCTAGCTTGCTAGCTGGAGTAATAAATCTAAATATATCCATTTGAAATTTTATTATTTTTCATATTTTTTTTATATTATAGATGTTAAGATATTCTATATTTCAAGATTTAGATGTTCTAAATATTAGCAAAATAATTAAAAATATTAATTTTAATTTTTAATAAAGAAAATAAATTTTTAAATATAAATTATTAATTAAATTATCTAAAAAGCAACTCTTGATAATAAAAGCCTGATATAAGCTTTTTTTCCTTTTTCGGCGGAGTAGTTTATTCTAGCGGACTATCACTAGGCTTCCACGCTGTGAGGTTGCAGTTGGAGAAAATTAATTAAGAATTTAAGATGCTGTCTGAAGAAACCACTGTGAAGAAACTTCATTATAAGGATCTTTAATAAATTTGAAGATTTAATATATTTATAAAATCTATATATTTAAAAAGTATATAAAAATATCATAAGTTATAATAATTAATAATTTAAAAATATTTAAAAATTATTTTTAAAAATTAATTATTTAAATAATAACTAAGACAATTTTAGTATTACTCTGACGCATTTGTTCTTAACAGTTTTACATCAAGACACTTTTTAAAAAATATTATTTATGGACATGAAATTAGAGGATCTTTATGCTAGTTTAACTGTCCTAATTTATCACACAGGCGTATTTTGATTAGAGGCAGTCGCTTAAATGAGAAAATTTGTCGTTTGCTCAACATTTAATATATATATATATAAAATACTTCTTGACTTATATATTTTATATAATTTTTCAATAGCTTAAGGCCTCGACGACCACCCACTAATATATATGGCTACGCCACTGAAAACAGGCCAGCATAGTCTAATCTAGTTCTTGCGTGTTGAGAAATTTGAACTAAGATGAGTTGGTTTTTCATTTTAAAAGACATTAAAAATGATTAATCGTCTCATCTAATACTAAAAGATCGTGAGCCGAGACAGCTAGTCCATTATTATATTTTTAATCTTTTATTTTATAAAAATTATTTTTAATTTAAATTCAAACTTGCTGGTGTATATCAATTTATCATTTATGATATCCATTATATAAAATACATATTACAATTATTTATAACATATTTAACACCAATACTGTCAAACACAATTGAATTTGTTAATAAAGTTGTTTTTAATTACCATTTTTATCTTTGTCTACATTTATATACAAATTTAATTAGTTAAATATTATCAAATAACTATATCAAAAATAATAATATTCAAATTCACTTTAAGTTACTAATTTCGACTCAATAATGCGTAACCAATTTCGAGTAGCATTGATGCTTTGACATTTTCAAGATGGATGCAACTTTATATTTAGTGATTAGAAATTTTGGTATTAGGAAATTAACATTAAGTGAGTAGCATTGAGTAAGATATTAAAACTTATTCAATAATTACTATTCCTAATTTTTGCTTCTTTTTAATAATATTATTAAACTTAAATTTAAATTAAATAATTTGTTTGGCCTATGAACCAGCCTCAGACAAACTTCAAAAGTCAGCGAATTAACTAAAGACTGTGGTTATAACCCTTAAATTTAACGGGACTTTAAATTATTTTCACTTGATTTTATTTTAATATCAGACTGAGCTTAATTGACCTCAGGAACAAAACCCATTTCAACAATTCTAGCTTTGATAAATACAAATATACAAAGGGCTATATTGCATTAATTATGAGGGGAGGGAAACATGAAGCTTAGATATAGATGGGTTAATTTTACATATATTTATCGAATTTTATCTATTATATCATTAAATTATATGAGTAAAGTTAATAAATTATTTTCCATATATGTTGTGCAAATATAAAGATTTGTTAAATCATTATCAATCCATTTAAACTCATGATTGGCAGATTCATCACAGGATTTAGTCTTTCTTTCAATTATCATAGACTGCTTGGCTGCATATTATATGCCAGACAAAATCTAATTAGGCCCACCTTCCTTGATAATTATATACGTGTACAGATATTAAGTGAGTGAGTTGAATTATACTATTTAGACACGTTGAAATGAGATAAATTAACTGAATGAGGTGAGTTATGACCATTTCAATGTTTGCTTAATTGAATCAAATAGGTATCAAATTGAGCTAAATTATGAGTAGTGATTCAATCATCAGCTCAATGTCCAACTTAAAATCTCTTTCTTTTTTTTTTTCTGTTATTTGTTCCTTTATAATTTGATTATTTTCTTTAAGTGGTCAGCACTATATCAACAAATCATATCAAAATAATTTTTTAAAAATACTTTTTATGATAAGTTCACTTTTATGAGTAAATTTGAGATACGCCCCGTCAAGCAACGGGGGAAAAGTTTCATATCTAGTTGTCGTAGACTGACTTCGCTCCTTATATGACCTTGACACTCTTCCCTCAGAAGATACCTTTTGAGGCCGAGAGAAGATTCAACATCTATTTTTACATCAGATTAAAATTTAATTTGAGCAACTTCTAATATGCTACTTAGAGTATGCTCAAATTAATTAATTAATGAATATCGGCTCAAATGCAAGCTAGTATGGTGAATTATATTTCATGAGTTAAATTATTCAATCCAGAGATTAATTGCAACTTCTTAATGTGCTTAATTTCTATGGGAGCCTTCAATGAAAAAAAATGGAAGCGTAAATGGTCATTAACCGGATCTAATTTAAATGTTAGATGAATGGCGGATTCAAAATTTTCACAAGAAAATTTAGAAAATAAAAAATTCCCTTTAGTTCAAAATTTTTACTAAGAAACTTCAAGAAAATAAAATATTCCTGAAATTTAAACATGAAATCCCCTCTAAATTCGCCCGGATTAGATATGAACCACCACTCTATAGAAACAATCCTCTATTTTTCGAAATAAGAAAGAATATCTACTACGTACTCATCTTTTCTAAAACCATTTTATATAAAATTACACTAACATGTTATTACTGTATAAGGCCCAACCCTAGGCTTTTGTAAACCGGTTGTAATTATGAGTAAGGACGGCTCATAACATGATATAGAAAACGTTTAACAGGTGAGGATTGCCAAAAAGGAATTCACAAGAATAATATGGACAATACAATTTCACAACACAAATACTTTTGTTGTGCAATGGTTATACATGGAAGAAACAAAAGAAGAGATCTTTTTTTTCCTTGCTTAAGTAAAGGAAATGGAGTTGGGGCTTTTACATCGGATACTATAAAAAGATGTAAGAAATTAAGAAGGCAAAATAGTTGATCATATCCAAATAACTTTTAAGCTAAAAAGTCACAAGTTAAAAATATGCAATTTATGGTTTTTGTTTGTTTGACTCAAAATTCTTTTTGTATTTGAGAAACATCAAAATAAGTCTTAAAAACGTGTTTTAAGCCGGTTTGACAAAGTATAACGTAGGCCTGAAATTGCAAAAGGGGGTGTAGGGCTCAATGGTCCCAGCACATAGGCCCAAAATTGCAAAAAATGTGCAAAATTAACTTTTTAGCTCCCGGCGAGGATCGAACTCGCGACCTTTCGCTTACGAAGCGAACGCACTACCACTATGCTACGGAAGCTTGAACATTTATTAGATTACATTAAAATTATTTATTCGATAAAAATTGCATAACACTCTCAAAATTAGGGCTTGCACTGGTTAATTCTCCACCCTATACGGGGCTCTTACTTACGTTTAGGATTTTAAAGGCTTCCATACATTTCTCAATTAGTAAGTTCTCGATCAAGGAAAGAAAATAAATTATTTTATTAAATTATCCATATTTATTATATTTTTGAAATTTATATGTAACTACTAATACTCCAGTAAGTTCGAGAAAAAATTATTCTTTATTTGCTAAAGTAGACAAGTAAGGAAAAACATTTAGTAAATTTCTTTTCTCTCATTTTATGGGCCATACTTTTTTCCCCTAATTTATCTAAAGAAAGAATAAAATATCAAGAAAATATTTTATTATTTGTTGAAGTGTTCAATTAAAATAAATTATAATTTAAATCCCTTAATAAAATTTAAGTACAAGTTTAAGAGTTATCAAATGTATTAAGCCAAATAATAAATAAGAGTTTATATTTGAAGTAACCCTACCATAGGATATACAAATAACAATTAACCGTGTGTGAAAACTTCATCTCTTTTTTGACGGTCTCTCGACTCATGCTGAATTCAACAGAAGGCTGTTGCTATCAAGGTGAACGCAAGTTGGTGTAACTAAATCTCAAAAAAAAAAAACTGGAGAAGTACTCGTAAGTGCTCAGTTTGAGCTTATGGTATGAAAGAGCACGTTACCTATTTAAGGTCAAATATATATTGAATATTTTGTTAGAAATTGCATTTACCGTAATTCGTAGCCCTAGACGGATCGTTGATAAGATTGATTGTCGAATTCAGCTGTACAATGTGTTGCCGAGAGAAGTTATTTGTTTGTTCAAATGAAATAGCTAGTTGAGTATATGTGAAAATTATGGATTGGAATAACTCCAGTATCCAGAAATTTGGTTAAAATAAGAACAGAAGCAAAAATAAGCATCCTTCTCTTATGCAAATAAACAGCACATTTTTCTGCTTTCCATTTGGCTTGATTGAATTTTGGATTGATACACTTATATTTTACTTTTGCTAGCATCTCATATGTAAAACATTGGATTTGTACATGGAAGAGGACAGGACTCTATTATGAAGAAATAGAGAACAGAAGCTTGAAATTTTAATTAGTAAATAGTTGCCTACAATACCTTCTTGTTCTTATCTGCTGCTCTCTGGCCTCATCACAAATTATTTCTTGTAACAGATCTTTATATATTACGCTCGACATCTCAAAATCAATGATGGAATCTCACTTTCGCCATTTGTCCAATCATCCGACTGATACCTCAAATCTGCATTTAGGATACTTATCAATTCATCTTCTTCAGAGTCCATGCTAACCTTTTTATCATTGAGTTTGTCTATGTCTGACTTCAGTTCCTTCTGGAGCTGCTGTGCACTTAAACGATCCCGTCCCTGCATTAAGTAGCTTGAAGCTATTTTTGGTGACAAGAATCTCATTGACTGTATCAAAGACGTTCTTTCTGTGCATTTTCTGATTAAACTCTATCCAAGCACTCTTACTGTGTCCATCTTCTGGCATAACACGCCCTCAGTCTGTTCCAAGATATGAAACAATCTCGGATCAATCATATGGCCAGATGACTGAAGCTGAATGGCCGTGGAGACAGAGTCTACGTCCTTGAGAAGGCCAGATGCCAGTAGTATTTTAGTGATGTATCTGTGATCAGGATTATGATTCTGGCTCAAGGATCCAAGCTGGTCCATATTTGCTTCATAGTTGGAGTCCAGTAGTCTAAGCTGGAGAACCAGGTCCTTAACGCGCTCTAATTTCTTGTGGCTGGTGGTCTCAGTGCCAAGATCTATCCTCGTGCAAGGTGAGTGGTCCTGCAATCTAGGTACCATAACTCATCTGCAGCATCCTCAACTGTTCAAGTGGAAACAACATAAAAGATTATTATTAGGCAACTCCTGCTTGTACACCAAAATCAACTAAAATAACATACCCTTCTTGTGGTTGGCCTTTCCGCTTCTCCATGCTTTGGGTACATCAAGCAAATGATTCCCCAAATTCTTTAAAATAGTGAAAAGACATATAAACATCTAAATTGCTAGGTCATAGGAGCTTGTCCTAACTTGAGATGTGTGCATCATGTATCCATTACTCAATCCTATCTGACTTAACCTTACATTCTGTTTCTATCAAGGAGATATTTACTCTTCAAGTATTTGAACACCTAGATAACTCTTTGAGGTGTATCTTATCCATTTTGAGTTTACTCATCCAATTATGACAGTAAATTAGAGATATTAACATGCTATCTGTGAACACTTTAAAATAGCTAACTAACTCGCTATTTGTGTTGGGCATTCAGTCATTTTTCAACAAAGGAAAGAATTGTTAGATTTTCCTTTTTCCATTTTGTTCTGAGTGTTGTATTACTCTTTGGAAACATGTTTACATTCTCCTCTTATGTTTATTTACGGACAGTTGGTGATTGTTTGTAGTTGGCATCAGAAGCAGATGTTTTACACAACTAATCGTACCCATACCTCTAAATGCAGTCGTTTTCTTCTTCACAGGTGATGGTGAATCTTCTTCATAGAATGCGGCATCAAGCACTGAGACAGGACTTGGTTGTTCTGTTGTAGCAATTGCATATCTGTGCCAGTGGTCTGTCTTCATTGAGCCTCATCATGTCACTCTGACTGTGATAAAGTTATAGTCAGTAATTGGTCATGTAGAATATTAGATATATACACAAAGATAAGTCACTAGCCTTTGTCTTTGCATCCTCTAGTCTTTTAGCATTAACCTTAAAGGAAAGATTTCTGCTTGTGACTTCTCTCTGCATGTGAGCTCAAACTGTTGTTGCTTTCTTGATTGAACAGAAGCCGCATCACCTTGCTCACTAAATTTCTTGTGCCACTGCTGATTTACCCAATTCCTCATCAACTCGAGCAGATGGTTGGGTTTGCTTGCAGTCTCTTTTTTGAAGAGCCTGATTCTTTGGCCGCTTAACAGATTGCCTTCTGACCCTGCTGAATTCTGGTGATGTAGTGGTTGGACAAGATTGCTTCTTCTTCTGTTGCAGCCTTGGACTTGCTAAAATTCCAGAATTCCTTCCTAATGCAGGATAGCTTCCTTCCTTTTGTTGGCGTAATGTTGGGTTTTCTGCACTGTCCTTTGGGATGTTCCTTCTTTTGGTCTTCCTGTCTGGTGAAGGAAGATGCCAACCAGAACTTGACATTTTTCGCTTCTAGGTGTCACATCTTCCAAGTTTTCTTCTTGTCAGCCGTATCCTCTCTGTTATAGCGTCTTTAGTGAAGAGTTCTTTAAATTTGGATATATTTGCAGATAAGAAAGGGGAACATGCAATACTAATGTTATCACTTAGTTGGATTGTTTCAGAGTTATATTTAAAGATTCTGACCTTTTCGGTGGGCGAGTTCCCTTTATGGTTGGAGATAGCAGGTTGCACTGCTGCCTTTTCTGCACTATTTCCATGTTCACATCAGAGTATCCCTGCTCTTCTGTTTGGACATCTAACCTTGCTCTTGTCTTCTGCATTGCTTCAAGAATCTGCTTCAGAGCTCTGAGATCCTTTCCAGACTTTCTGAACTCAAGTTCAGTTGTCCTTTCTCCATTTCACCATAGACAGAGGAAGATATCTTTGGAGTCCTAATCGACAGTTCCACATCTGTGTTTCTTGCTGATGACTTGTGGAGGTTCTGCTGGCTTCTGGTTGCCTCCAGGGAGCAGGTCTCTGTGTGGAAGCCGTGAGTTGATGCCGCCTCATGATTAAATTGGTAGATTTCGCATGTGGGGAGCCAAAATCCTTTTCATTAATCTGTGGGGATCGGGTGACTTGATTATTCTTGCTCTTTCAGCTGTTTTTGACGATAGCAAAACAGAATCTTGACGGAAAGACTTAGGCCGCTGTCTCGACTTCATTTGGAGGGAATGGAATTTGCAAAGCCAATCCCATCAGCTTTGCTACAACACTTGAAGATCTTTTATGATCCCTGCAGAAACCCGACGATTCAGAGGCAGAGCTCCTGAAGGATCAGTTTCCTACTGTCCAAAGTGACAGTCTGGGAAGGTCCTTAGTCTTATCAAGAACGCATTGCTTCTCTGAGTCTGTTTCATCGTAAGAGAAACGTGGATGATCTCTGGTGAATGTTTTAGATCTTCTTTTGAATAGCTGAGGTGTTTCACGAAACTTAGCAGTTACTTTCCTTGTTCCATCAGATGGATTCCCACAGTTTGACTGCTGAAATGGCCTTGGAGAATCTATGTGCTTCATCACATGGACTTTACTCTACCTTGGTGACAGTTTTTACAGATAACTACGGGCTTCCTGTGCATAGAGTCCTTGACAACATCCCGGAAATCAGGAGATTGCCGGCCAGAATGAGATGGAGAACTTGCTGCTTGTATGGCGGATTTTGAAGGAGATTCTGGTAAGTTTCTTTGACTGCAAAAAGGTTGCTCTTGTTGTGGTCTTTTGTTTTGTTCAAGTTTTGAGCTAGCCTTGGATGACTCACTTGAGTGCGACACTTTGTTCCTGGCTACCTCTCTTGGAGTCTTTTCCTGCAGTTGCCAATCATATATTGGTAAGTCTTTTTTGTGTGCTAGTTTAGTGATATCTTGATGAATGGATTTGTTCAAAATCTTACCGAAGCCGATTGCATTGTACATTTGGTCTCCATCCTGTCCGTGGCACCTTCAGGACACATGAACCAACGGTGAGATTTTCTAATTTAATTAAATTGAAGGGATTAACTATATTATTTACGAGTCTCTATATCAAGAATAATGTGTGCGCGAAGGATTTTCTTGGATTCAGAATATTTAAGCTAGTGGAAGCGCAGAAGTATAGCATTATGCTTCAGCTGGAGAAAATCCAAGTTTTTGTATGCTCTAACTACTTAACTAGAAGTAGTATATCTGTATTTGGATACGTAAACACGAGGTTGTTTTAAATGTATATGAAAGTATACAAGAGGGCCAAAAGAACCAGAATGCTGATACTGCAGTTAGCAAAAGTTAAAAGATAATTAATAGTTACAGTCAATTTGAATGTTAAGATGGCGTTTATTTGATGTTTTCCAAAACTGAGTTTGTGAACTTAGTCTTAAAAACTTCAAAATAAAGCCAAGTTTTGCATAATTGATTCCACGATTAGTCTCTTATATGTCCAGCCTTTCTAAACCAATGTGATATATAATCTTGAAAATGAAGATGTTTTGATGGTTTACTTAGTTCTCTGTATAACTGCTAATCATCCATAAACAGTGGTTTGCTATTGCCTTAAATCTCTTCTTGAAGCCAGGTCCTCAAATTTACCCCTATTTACGTATGTCCACTTTCTCCTAAGATATTATTTCCTCGTACCAAGAAAAATGATAGGATTGTACAAATTATTTAATTTTTGGAAAATAAATTTTATATAGGCAGAAACTTAACAAGGACTGCAGATCACAATCTTTTTTTTTATAAACTATGAATATCTGCGGAATAATCCTAGTCACAGAAAATAATTTGATTTCCGACTATTAACATTGTCATACAAAATGAGACAGAAGTAGTTTGACAAAGACAAGTTCTGCAGAAGGAGCTTAGAAGGAGAACAGAACAAAATTGAGGTTTTATGGTATTGATATATTCACTTGCAAGACTGCAGGAATATATGTATATATTCTTTTGGTCAGAAAGAATACCTGTGAGTAGCCTTTTGTGATTTTGACCATGGAGATGTTTGCCAATGAGGAAATGGTGTCGATCGAACAATTGGAATAATCCATTCATGCATCCAATTTTCTTCTGCAGATCTTTTTGGTCCTCTGTTATAGAAGATAGCATTCTTGCTGACATTTTTGTTGCTTTCTCAAAGCCCAAAATTGGCAGAAATCATGTCCTTGTGCACTTCCTACGAACAAGAAGCAGAAGATATTGAAAAAAAAACTTGCCTAATTCCGCACACTAACAAAAAAAATTCGATAACTCATTTTCTTGAATTGCATTCAATCGTTATTTTAGGGGTGAAAAGTTAGACTTACCAGTGCTGCAGAAAACTTGAGAAAAAAGAAAGTCTTTTTGCAGGGGCAGACAGAAAAACGTAGTCAGAGTAACTTAGCACAAATGTGGTGCTTCGAGATTGAGAACATGCAGCAGCAGAGTAGCAGATAATTAACTGACGAAATCTCCAGACCCAAGAACAGATGTTTTTCACAGAACAAATGGTAAGAATGTTTCTTGCCTAAGAAAGGCTATGTCCTGTGAACAGAGAAAGAAACAGAGAGAGAGAGAGCGGTAGAAATGTTAGCAAAGAATGTGGCATATTGCATAATATATATATAAAAATCTATAGAGGCAGCAGCTCGTAGCTGGCTTTGGAATGACAGAGAAGATGGCGGGCAGAGGGAGAAAGAGATAGTTACTTTATTCTCTGTTTACACTAATCCATATAATTTAATTTTAATAATACAAAAAGAAAATTTAAATTTGTAAAAATTAAAAAAGGAGGAATTTGTTGAAATAATAATATACACAAAAACATGAAAAAATAAAAAAATTAAAAAAATTAAAAATATTTTTAATTTTTTAAAATTTTGAATTTAAAAGTTATTTTTTAAAAGATAATTTTTTTATTATTTTTGAAATTATCAAAACAAAATAAATTATTTGTACACATTAAATTTAGAATTAAGTTATGACTAAATATTTAAAAACCTAATAAAATAAATAATATATAAAATATATATTTATTTATTTAATGTAAATAGCCGACAAAACAGATAAATATGTATTTGCCTAGGGTTATGTGGATAAGGAAGAGGGTGGGTCGGTCTGTCTAGTGTGGGGGGAGAGGGTGGGTCATTTTCTACACACTTTCATGTGGACAAAATAAATGAGTAGAGAGGTGGGACTCTGAAGGAGGATTAAGGGGGAGGGGGGCTCTGGAGAATGATCTCTCTTTTCAAGTCACTACTAGTTGTAATAGATACATGGGCATGTGGAAAGTTTGTTTGATAAAATGTAAGAAAGTGGATTTATGTACTGGCAATGCTGCCTCCCAGAAGTCTTAAAGTCCTTTTGTTCAACCTTCTTCCCCTTGCACAATTTGACCCATTGCCCCCTCCAACTCTATCAACATGATCATCATCATCATGCTGCTACATGGCATTGGCAGATAATGCTTTCAAATTTCTCTGTTGGTTTTCATTTACGTCTTAAATATATCTGTTGTTGATCGAATTATGGCTCAGTTTCACAGCCTGGCACTGCCTAAATATTTGTCTATCGTGTTTTTATTTGGAAGTTACTCTGTTTGCCTCCAAATATTCCTTTATTTTCATGTTCCAGCCTTTTTTGGTTTAATTTTCAAATCGATTGTATTACAAAGGCATTATTTCTTGGATTGAATATGATATTTCTTGTTCAATTATTTCTTTAAATCCTCATATTAAAATGTACTCTTTTTATTTGCTTATACTTAGTGCGCACCATTGTTACTAGATAGCAACAATTAATAAAATAATTGAAATGTGCATAAATTATTAACATACCACTATTATACGAAAAAATTAACAAGAGGAAAAGTGTGCACTGTTCACTGACATGCATTCTCCCTTGAGGTGGATGTCACCTTGTGTAATAGCTTTGCAAGTTAGCAATGATTCCCTTTTTTGTTCCTTTTTCATAGTATACGTTTCTCTTCTGCTTTGTTTATCCCACTGACTGGAACTGCCACTTCATCTAAGCTCATGTGTCAGTGATTTTTACTTGCTATTGTTGGGGTAAAATTTTGCCGTTGTAAAAGTTCTCATCACTAATATTTTTACTATATATCAACTGATTATCTTTCACTAAATAATTTAACCTCTTTATTGTAAGTTTTTAATTATCACTTCGAAGTTACTCATCCACACTGAAATTTGACAATTACTTATAGTAAAATGACCTAAATCCATCTTTCATCATTAAAGGATTTTAATGTTATTATACAAACAAACATTTTGGCACGCAGCCCATTGGTTACTACAAATTTCAATTCAAAATTGTAAACTGGCGCTTCGTTTATTTATAATTTTTGGTTTAGTAACAGGCACTGGCTTTAAAGAACCCAAGGACCACTGATTTCTTTTTTGCTTTGGTCTAAGGTGGAGAGGGTAGATCGAAGGGGATTGACTATAAATTAGTCCAGTCAATGCTTGATTTATTAATTTTGCTCCATTATTTTTGTTTTCATAGTCCTTTTCTTATTCTTGACTATAGACATAAATTTATGATTCCATAAAAACATTGACTGAATTTTAAACTCAATGAATTGAAGAAAGAAAGCCGAAATAACCCTCAGTAATTTCTAGCTTATGTTTTTGGGGCAAATTTTTAAAATAAGTTTATTTTGAAGTAGTACATATTTTAAAAAGAGTACATTTGTTTTAAAGCTTAAGGTTTTGACTAATAAATTTAAAAATACTTTCGATCGCCAATTAACGTCAATTGTTGCTTATGTTGCTTTTCTAAAAAATAGAATATATTTAAAATTTCTGCTATTTCTCAAAAAATTACTATTATATATTTTCAAAACTTAATTAAACTTTATAACAAACAGACTTTTTACTTGTTTTGCTTAAATCGCCATAAATATATCTATTGTTATGCCATAAAAATGTTAATCATGAGATAATGTATCGTGATGAATCTCTAACATAACAAAATGGTTGTTTCATCTCGAACTATCAACAGAACAAGAGTTTCACCATCAAATTTAAATTAGATTTTAAAATGAATTAATTACTCCAACTCTTAAATAATCAATCTTATGAAAAATACTTAATCGCTTTTAGATTAGTTGAAAAGGGGAGACATGACATTAGAAACATATGTGTTTGTTCAAGCAATAGATAAGGTCCAAACGGTACGTAGTAGGGCAATTATAAGTGGTACTGTTTCAAAATCACTCTTTTGGTGCAATAACCACCAAAATTAGAGGTGCATCCAGTCTATCCAGCTAGTGGCCTTGTTCTCATTCAAGCTTATAACACATAAACAACACCAAAAATTAATTTACTATGTACTTCTTGTTCAAATAGCTACTACTACTACTTCTGATTTCATTGACCACCAGAACAGAGAATTTACCAGTACTAACTACTAACTTGTTTTCTAATCAATGTACTGTTTGTAAGCGTATTCATTAGCTGTGTTGTAATTTACGCGTTACAGAAAAATCCAAAAGAGTTAGATAGTTCTGGGTACTTAAGTCATATATTACTACAAGGCTTCAATTCCAATATATATATATATCTACTATTTTCCACCTTTTTCAAGCTAGTTGGTAAGTTCATCGCATATTTGTTAAATTGTCATATAACTTTCCAACACATTTAATCCTTGTCGAGTTTTGCTACCTCTTTAAATTCAATATTTAATTAATTTTCTGCCTTGCAACCGATGTTCTCTTCTCTTCTCTGACAACACACTACTGATCTCTAAGCTGCTATCCATATATATACACTTTATTCCTATAAAATATCGCGTTCGGGCTTTTAAAATAAAAAATATTAGTAAAAATATTTTTTATGTCTTAGTAAACAGATACATGATGTGAATTCAGATTTATCGGGCCAATAAATTCAAAATACGGGAGGCCTAAACAAAACAAAAATATCTAGAATCTTGACTATTTTTTTTATTTCATTCATATTATTTATGTATTCGTCCTCTCTCTTTCTGGTAAAAGTTTATATCCACATTCCGGCTCTATTCTTGATGTTACTTATTTTTAGACTTTTTTTTTTGTTAGGGGTGTCAACTTGATAATCAATCACTCCTTGTCTAGTTTAATGACAAAATTATTTATTTATTTTATATTTTCATCTAAAATATGGTACTGTTATTAATTAGCTTGTTCATCGTGGAAATTATTTAAAAATAAATTGAGTCCTAATTATTGTAAAAATTTGGTTTCAATGAGATATGCATTATCAATATTCAACTTTACTGATGAAAGTTCTTTACATAAAATAAGAGTGGTTTTAGCGAGAAACTTGTAATTTACAAAACTAAAACAGTTGAAATAAATTAAATATCTCCTCCCAATATCTCAGTTATTTTTAAATTATTAACATTTTTCAGTTGGAGATAAGATTAGGAATAATAATATTCCTCGAATAATAAGGAATTGGTTTTTTAAGATAACAAGTAGATAAGGTATACTAAGATTGTCGTCATTCGCTACAGAGCTGGCTAAATGCCGCAGTAAAGCGGCGTGAGGCTGATCACTGGTAATGGGTACACATGAAGAGAGATAGAGATAAATCGAAAAATATTAGAGAGATGGCACACCTTTAAATTTTACCAAGGATATGACAATAGATAGGAGAATATGAAGGCTTCCATTTATTAGAAAGAAGGCTAAGAGTTAATCGAACGATACTCATCTTTATCAATATTGGTATTATTAGCTTCTTAACTATCTTATTCTCCTATTTTAATTATTGCATGGTGTTGCCTTTGCTTTGGTTATTGTATAATTTATTTTTGCTATTGTATTTCTTTCATTATTTTTTCAAAGACGACTTCTCCATTACTCGGTAGTATTTTTCATACTTGATTTTGATATGCTTTTCATGATCCGAAGATCTAATCAAAAACCACTTCTTTCTAAATAAGATGAAAATAAGACTACGTATACATCATCTTTTTCAGTCCCTATTTATATAATCACACTAAATATATTATTATAATTATAACATTTTCCAATTGGAGCAATTAAATATTTTTAATGACATAATATACTAAGAAAACAAAAGTTAGGAAAAATTCAAGATGATTGAAAAAGTTACAAAAGTGAGGAAGAGATTATTTTAAAGTGTTATTTAGATAACTTCCGCGTTTTCAAGCTGTATCACCACTATTTTTTAAAAAAGAAAAGATTGTTCAATTAATTGGGTCCACGAAAACATAATGACCTATTTGTTTACAGTTAAATTTCGTTACAATGATAATGTTTATTTAAAAATTTTTAGTTGTTATTTGAGATGTTGTTATATATGTATTGATATTTAATATTTAATTTCATTTATCTATTATAAATAAAAAAGTACGCAAAATTTAGTTTAAAGATTTTGTGTAACAGAAGAATAACCGTAGTTATTAACCAATTCTAAGTAAAAAGGTAGACACCAATAGCCTTTTCTCAGAACCTACAATATAACCATGTGCTATTTTAATATAATTTTTCTTTGTATATATTCGTAATTGAAATTTAGTGTGTACATGACATTAATAATAATTATCGTAAATATTTGGAATGTTTATGTTTATACATAATATATTTTTTACAAAAATATTATTGCATAATATTAGAGTATGGTTGTTATATAAGTAATTTTATAAAAAGCCATACCGCTACACCGAACGTCACTGCTATGTATACACGTCATATAAAAATAAAATATTAAATATGAAAGATCAGTTCTGAAGAAAATCAAGTCATTATGATTAAATATTATAAATTACTGTTATAATGAAATTAAATATACATTATATACAAACATGTGGTTTAGAAGATATTTCGTGCATATTTATTCTATTTAATATATATTTGTAGCTAGTTAATAATCTGTAGTACATTTGGAGTAATTATTAGTGTCATCCAAAGGAATTCGATCAATTATATATGGTTCCGATCATATAAGAATGGGACGTTATTTATATATGGACTCACGGTATATTTGGTCTCATTATTATTAGTGTATTAATAGCATAAGCCTATAATAAAGTTGTGAATTGACCCTATTGAGAATTTTATTTTTGGCCGTAAGTAGCTTTGATCTTATTAGTCTTTTAGCTTGAGATATTTTAATATTAATATTGGAAAAGTACAACTGGTGTAGTATTAATCTGTACTAAAATAAAGCTACCTATTCTACTATTTTAAACTAATTAAATATATATGTCCAATTCTGAAATAGGTAACTCAGCTTTCATCATTTGTGGTTGGTTTAATTGACAGCTCGCTTAACTGCACATAGCACCACCATTTGTAACATGCTTCCATGTTCTGCTGTTCTCCGATTGTAGTATTATCTTTTAAAACTAAATTTAACAACTTAGGCCAACTCTACCCCCCACCCCGCACCTAATTTATATATATTTATAATCGATGTAATTTAGCAAAATTAATTAGGTGTAGTGTAACTAAGGTACCAAATTCATCACATCATTACAAAGGGATCCAAACTACTTGCAAGGGAGTATCATTCAATCTGCTTGATTGAAAATGATTATTTAATTACCTATATGAGAAAGTTATTTTTTTCATATGTTCACTCAATTGTGACGTTCTTCCTAACTCATCATATTCTGAAAAGTTTTAAAGATAAAAGTAGGAAAACATGGTATATTTAAAGAATAGTGGACAAAGAAAATAAAGCAAAATCCTTATATTTAAATTAATAATTTCTTGAAGAAATCGAAAATCTTTATAACCACTCAAAGTTGAAAAGTAAGGACGAGCTTAGCTTTTAATTTATAGTATTAAATTGAGGGAAATTATTTGAAGATGCTGGATATGCATGTGCCTTAAATAAGTGTCATTTAGCTTCATGCATGTGTTGAAGTTACTTTGTACTATGAATGCGCACCTACATTTGAAAGTGATCAACACCTTACTCCTTACACCTTACACCTGCCACTTCTGCTGCCAAGCCGGAGTCTAACATAAGAGAGACATTGGCTAGGAATTTAAATCTAAATTCAAATTCAAGTATTATATTTTATTGTTTGAATCCTTTCATGAAAATTTGAATTCATCCCAGTTTATATTCTTAGGCACAAGGTATATCTTTCAAAGCATAAATTTAATAGGGATAGCAATAGAGCCATTTGAGTACTTGATAAGCCTTTCACCTATTTGCATTTTAATTCACTCTATCCTGTCCTATTTAGCATTTTTAAAATTTGCCCCGCCCCTACCCCTCTCCTCGCTAAGCCCTCGCCGTCCCCGCCCCATTTATAATATCTTTAATTTTTTTTTTATTTTTCATTTTACAACATGAATTTTTTTAAAACTTCTTTACCATATATAAATGAAAGTTAATTAGATAAATATTTTATTGGTTTAATGCCTACTTTTTCATCTTTTCAACTTGACAAAATAAATTATTCTAATTTGATAGGTAAAATTTACTATTTTGCTATATTTTGTTTGGCTTGATTCAACACAATGTTAAACTAACTAATATTCAAAGTAGAATATGAACATACTAATCTTCAATTTTAAAAATAAATTTATATATTTAGAAATTAAAATTAACCCATTAAAAAGTTTTTAAAATAATATTTTTCCCTGAAAGTTTTATAAATATTTTCCTTGTGAATTAGATATACCTAACTTATATCCTTATAGCAAACATTTTCTAAAAAAATTTATTTTTTCAAAATTAAGTCACAATTAAAATATCCACTTAATTCATAATTTTATTAAATAACTAATAAAAATAAAAATTAAAATTATTAATTTAACATAAAAGTTAAAACTATCTCAAAATAAAGACAATTTATACAAAGACTTGAATTTAATAAACCACTTTATTTCTCGGTAATTATATGTAATCATATCTTAACGAGTATAGTTTTCATCTATAACAACAAACTTGTAAATTCTTTTTCATGGGACGATCCAAATGACAAAGTAATTACCTCTAAGTTGGGATGAACATGATACCGCAGATATTGAATTAATATATTAAAATTGAATTTCTTAATATTATAATTTTGATATCAGGAATGTTTTAATATTTATTTTATAAATTTATAATATTTGATATTTATAAAAATAAAAAATTAAATATCATACTAAGTTTGTGTATATATATAAAACTAATTATTTAGATATTGAAAGTTTGACTACTTTATCTTGATTGAAATATCACTTTCATATGATTGATTAACGATGAAAATTGTTTGATACTTTGAATATTTCTACATGTATATGAATGTTAATATGATAAATTGCAATGCTTTCAAAATTAAAGTTTCATAATTTCATTATGTTAATATATACGGCTTAAGTTGAATAAATTATAATTATTAATTTACCGTACCTCAAAATATCAGAATCGAACTATATTAAATTAATTGATATTATAACAATATAATATTTCACTACCGTATTATGCTTACCCCTGCCTCCAGATGGTTAACCCACTAAAATTGGTTGACTTTTATTATCTTAGAGAGGAGAATTGGGCCAAAATTATAACTCCGTCCATTTCAAAATAAAGTAGCATTTTTATCTTTTAATTTTTTATTTCAAAATAAATTGTTTACATAATTAAGAATACAGTGAATGATGTTCTTCCAATCTTACCCTTATTTAAATGTATAGCCTTTTGCTAACTAAAAAATACTAAAAATTATATCTTTTTCATGATATTTATTAAGGTAAGTGGATAAAAATTCATTTTACTTTTAGAAATTAAAAGAAGGCTTTCTTAAGCCGGTATGCCTCAAATTAAAAATACAACTTATTTTAAAAATGAGTAGTATCAATATAATTTGATGGAAAAGAAAGGGCCCTCAATTCCCTATTAGAAAAGATTACATTAAACTAATTATCTCAAAAGATCTAGCGTGTTTCTTGATTTTCTCTTTAAGTCATGTCATAACTCAAAATTAAAAGGCCTAATTAGGAGGATCAATATTGAGTTGATTTTGGAGATCCTCCAAAACCTATACATATTATCTGCTTAATTATAATGGAGGCGTCCTCTTAATAAAATTTTGACCAAGTTTAAATTCAGAAATATATACACTAAAATTTTAATAACTCAACTAATTAACTATATAAATATTATCTTTCACTGATAATTTACTCCTCACGTTGCAATTTTCATTTTCAATTTTATAAAAATATATTTAAAAAAGCATATATTCTTATTCACATTCTTTATTTTGTCATGATTACTAAAAATTATTACTTCAAAATATTTTTCATTTTCGAATTAATTTTTCCATATTTGGCCTTATTTTAATGAATATGGCGAGAGAATATGAGATGAAAAAATAATAATAAACTGAGATTAAAAAATATAACTAATATTTTTTAAACGTAAAAGCAAGCATAACAAATATAAAATAAATTAGACGGAATGCATATAATAAAAGCAACAAGAATAGTACATTAACAGTCTTCAACTGACTCATAAATAAGGGCAATTTAATTATATTATCCTTTTAGCCAATGTGTTTTGCAAGAGAGAAATATAATAAGTAAAAAAAATAAAAAAAATAAAAAAAATAAAAAAAATAATATATTTTTATTTTAAATTCATAATCCTTAATTCCTTTTTTAATTTTTTAATTAAAATTTTAATTTTGTATATAGTATTGTGTATATTATACAACAATTTTTTATTTTTTTAATATCTTGAAAAAAATAAAAAAATTAAAAAAATTAAAAAAATTAAAAAAATTAAAAAAATTAAAAAAATTTTGAATTCAAAGTCTCTATGAAGATAAAAGTTATAGTAATGAGTAGTACCTAAAGAGGGAACTAAAAGGAGTGATGGTGATAGTAAAGGAGGGATGCAATATGTGATCATACCGCATGCAAATATGGAAGAGAAGGCATGAGGATGGGAGTTTGAGATAACAAGTTACCCCACCTATTACCTATTACCTATCTCTATCCTAATTTCTTTCATCCTTTTTATACTATGCGTTCCAAGAAACCTTCTGCCCCATTAGTCTTTCATCATTGCCCACATGAATACTTACTTATCATGCACCTTCTACTATGTGCATATCCCCTACTAATTCTTTATTAACCCCCATTAATTAATTAGTGAATGACAATCTACCTTCTATTTTATTCACAATTCATCACTTCATTCATTCTTTACTATATTAATAACACTTGTTAACTAATTAAGCATTCAAGTTTAATTTATGGCCTAATGATTAATAAAATAGATTGAAAAGATTGGAGGTTTAGAGTTCAAATACAAATAAGATAGGTGATTTCTTTTCATTTAATTGAATTTTGATAGATACAGTTATCCATCCCTAACAGCTTGTTTGGATGGTTATTAATATCAGATTATTAGTTTGAATATGCGGTTAGTTTTGATTGTTACTTAAGTTTTATTTATTTATATTAAGATCATCGTTACCTAACGACAAAAAGTCCCCATTTCGCGTAATAATCGATTATGCGATCGCATCGCTTACCTTCTTCTTCTTTTTCTCATTTTGTCTTTACTTATTATTTAATAATCCCATTTTATTTTTACCCTACTTTTTTTTTTTATAGTACATCTATCACATATCCTACTCTTTCTTTTATGTATTTATCCTTCAAATTATTAATCCGCAATATTATTTAATGACTGAAAGCACACAATCTATCCAAATATTATATTTATTTAAAATAAATAAAATATTATATTATGAAATAATAGTATACTAACAACCATCTAAAGGGAGTATAAAAAACAGAATAAAATAATTACAAGTTAGATCGGACACCACTGTTTCGAAGAAACCACTTGTTAAGTTGGTGTTAAAAACGACTTTTCATTTCAAGGAAACTGTTTCACATTCTTTTGAGCTAAGCAAAAAGGTAGTGGTCATAAATTAATAAACAAAGCATGCTTCTAATAGGTTGGCTCTGTTACAAAGTCAAGATTCCATGTTGTTATCATAAACATGATCACATGAGAGGGGAAAAGAAGCAAGAAAGTTATAATAGATCTGAGCTTACCCATTAAGATATCCACTTTTAGTATTTCTCAAATCAATTTCATAAATGAAGCACTAAAATATGTAATTCACTCCATCTATATATACTGTTGCTCCAATTTCCCAATTCAAGAAATTGATCTTAAAACTAATGTTACGTCCATTCCAAATTATATTAAAAAAACTCTAATTGTATAATTAATCGAATTTCGACACTATTGTACAGTGTAATGTAATTTTATACTATTAAATCACTTAAAAGATATTCACGTGTTAAAATAAATTTACTGATAATAATATATATACATGAGTTGAATCATTCATGCTATGGATCAAATGAGAAAGGCTAGTTCTGATATTAGTTCTTATAATTTCTACAAAACCATTGGGCATCTGGCCCGTTAATTTCAATATAATAAGATCACATTAATACTGTATTAATTAGATGGTAAATACTTCTTCTAATTTATATTAACTTAATGGGTTAACTATATTAAATATTTAAAAAAACAAAAAAAACATGTAATTTAATTGAAATTTTAAAATTAAATATTTAATTTTAATTAAATTACATGTTTTTTTTGTTTTTTTAATTTTATATTTTTAATAATTATATATTTAAAGATAATTATTAAAATATAAACTAAATTACATATCAACTTTCTTTCGAAGTTTTTTTGAAATTTTAAAATACAAGATAAAGATTTAATAAAAAATTTACACTATGTGTTTGATTGAAAAAAATTATTGTAACATTTATCGCTCAAAGTCATAAATAAAAAAAATGAATATAAATTGTTTAATAAGATATATAAACTATTAGTAATAATTTTCTTGCACTTTAAATATATAATTTTATTTAAGTATAATATTTATTGTATAGGAATTTCATTGTTTTTAAAAAAAAAATTGTTTCTTCTTCCGCTTCAAAACTATTTTAAATATTCTTATTTAGATGAGGTTTTATTTATGTAGGGATTTTCATTATAGAAAAATGTTTATAGTTATTTTTGAAAAGAAATAACACCATGCAGAGGGTGTTAGTGCAAGATTATCATAGCATAAGTGGTGTGATTGTTTGACTTTATAATATAAGGGGTTTATCTGTAACTAAGTCATAATATAAGGGTATTTAGTGTAGTTAATCCTAACTTAATCTGTGAGTCATTTTTTAATGTTCAAAATAAGTTAGTTGTTCAATCTTCAAGTGAGTAGGTGAAAATTTCTTTTATTTTATCCTTCATTTACATTTTTTAGGTGATGAGTTCAAGAGACTTAATTGCTCATATTTATGATTCTATTTTAAATTATTTTAATATGACTAAAATTTTCAGACTATATTTTATTCTTTTATCTCATTCATCCATATTTTCAAAAGTAATTTAAAAATAACTAAAAAGATAAAAATGAAAAGTGATGTTGAATTTATATTCTAACTTTTAGTTTAATTATTGTATATCACCTCACAAACTAACAAGTTAATATGGAGTAGAGAAAATGGGAAAAAGAGACTTGTCCTTGAGATTTTTATCATTGGAATTTGGAATGATAAGTTTCTGTAATAATTGCAAGGTTGACTTTATTGATTATAAGGTTAGCAAAATAAAAGGAGAGGCATGTTAAATGAATCTAAGTGAGTGAATTGACTCGATAAATTTCTTCATTCATAAGAATCAAGCAAATCAAGTGGGGGGATTGAGGAGAATTAGTCCTATCATATGGGGTGTTATTTGGACCATGTGGTTACTTTGGTGGTCTTGTATTTAAAAATTGGCCAGTTTTGCAAAACAGAAAATGTTCAAACTTGCCTCTTTATGTAATCGTTCGAAATTGTTCAACTTTAACCACTATTACATCGTTGGTTCATTCAAACCCTTGATATGAGCAAATCGTCTTGTATTTATTTTCTTCATTAATGAATTTTCAACGTGAAATATATGCATTTCATGTGTTCAAATTCTTTGAGAAGAGTTTTGAATTTAGCAGTCAATTTTGATTATAGTCTAAAAAATACAAACTCTTTTGGGGGTTTACGATGAAAAATTTTGAATTATAAACTTTGGACCGCGTAGTCATTTAGATCTTTAAAATTATTAAGCTCTCGTTTGGTCATAAATTTTAGAAGTAGTTTATTTTTTTTAAAAAAAATATATGATTTGTTCATGAAGTTTGATCGGTTTTAAAAAGTTCTCGCCGAAAAATTTTCAAGTATTGAT